>JAHIAM010005396.1:0-24376 GCA_021605205.1 Aegilops longissima
CCTCTAGAGAAAAACAAGCGTCTTTATGCATACTAAAATTAATTCGATCACTCGTCTACCTTGGTTGGAGAGATTTTGAAATTGAGCCATATTTGGAAAGGCTCAATTACTATTTGTAATACTTAGATGCAAAATGTATTTTTTTTATAGTGGCCTTGTATAAGTAAATGGAGGGAGTACTAACAAAGAATGCGATGCGTAGTAAAGGACGACGAGTAAGCGAAGGGGGTAGTAAATTTTCTCCTAGGTGATGACTAACCTTATAGCTAACCTTGTTGTGAATGCGGTGACTTAAGTGATGACTATATATGACATGCCAACATCGGATAGCCTAACGCACCATGTTAAATCTCCAGAGTAGCGACCGTGTCGATGTAATCACGATAGTGCGTGGTAGAGTGCGACCATGATCAAAGGTGCTTGGCAGCCCTTGGATCTGAGATTAAGCGGTCGCATGCTAAGTTACTAAAATTTGCGAATAACCCTCCCAGGCAATCGTAAAATTTCCTCCATGGTAGGAGATAGGTTTCTCGGTTTGCATGCGGGTTTAATGGAAGCGAGGCGTGTTCATTGAGGCGTGCGATGGATAACATGAGTACTATTCGATTTGACTTCTACAACTAGTATATTATAAAAACAAAAGAAGAGTAGTAGAGATAAAGATAAGAATAGAGACTAGAGAGAGACTTAATCTCTTTGCCCGTGGGCTACTCCGCGCTTCTTCGGTGGCATAGCGTCCCCTGAGCCACTCCCTCCTGCGCTCCATTCGGCGAGTATCGTTGACATTGGGGAGCACACTCTCATGACTGCTAGCAGCCCGACTTCACCGGCAACGACTTCTTCCCGACCTCGGCAACCTCTTCCTCAACGACATGTCGCGACAACCTCAACACCAATGGTGCCTGCTCCGTTGCACCGTATGTGTTCTGTCCTTCTGTTTGAAATCATGGTAGAATTCATGTTTCTAGTGCGTGTCCTAGACTCGATATGTTCATCTACTATGCTAGTCGCATGATTAGTTTAATCTCTATTATAGCCGTCATGATTTATTTTGTAGTAAATCTAAGTATTAACTTGCTCATATATTCAAGCTGGTGGAGCGTCCCCTACAACCACTCCGTTTCATGGGCGGCACAGTCGATGCCACAAAGGACCCTTCGTCTCTTGCTATGAGTGCCCGGTGCCGTTTAGGGGCTGTTGGTGGACATCGTGCATCACCAGCCGGCGTCTGGCGATCCTCTGGCCCTTGGCGAAGAACATCAATCACGAGACATGCTACCCGTTCACCATGCAGAATCCTTTGGAGGATCAGCGCGCCTGCTAGTCTCGGAGGAGGGACAGCGTCTTCCTCTTGATCGTGGCCACCTGGTAAGGCCTTGTGAGGCCACACGCCACAGCAGCTGTAGTGCGTGTCGGGCGGCGCCGCTAGCATGACTCTTGACACAGGCCGATGTCTGCGGTGCGTGCTCACTATTACTACCCCTCGAGGTCCATGGGCGGACGACAGCTACGTCAAGCTGACTTGGACTCTGCCAGCTAGGACCTTCCGCCCGATGTGGACATGGAAGGCGCATGGTATTATTGACCCCAAGAATGTACATGGGGACTCCAAGGAGGTTCACACGGACATATGCATTACTAAGTTAAATATTGATCATTAGTCTTCTCTCAATGTAATCCATTGTCTAAGCATGTGGAGACTTCCATGCATGATCTTGCTCTATTAGAGTGTCGCGCATGAATAAAAGTGTATCCATTTATGGTTTAGTCTAGAATCTTCCATGTATGAATTTTACTACTGATACCGGTGAAAGACTTATGATGAACCATTTCCATAAAGCACAATAAGAGTGATTTCTTCACAAGTTTTGGATGCAGGTTGAGCAGGTTGAAGCTTTTGTTTGCAAAAGATACTTTTTATCTATTTCACCGGGATGTTTACGAGCTCTAGAGATGAAATAATATCCGAAGAAACCTATCAATACCTGTACACACATGAGATGACCCCCACATCGTTTGTCAAAATAAACAACACCCCGATCAATGCATTTCATTCTTCCAGTACAGCAGACGGGCACCTACTTGCTCCTACAGGTGTTAAGCTTTCCACATAGGCATAAAGTCGATGTGGCAAGTTAATCAAGAAGAGAGACAAGTTTGGTGACCCAAGGAAAAAGCAGTGCTAAGCGTGATGTACGTCGTGAAAAGACAATTTTGAGTCTATAGCTAATTAAATGAAGCAAACTTAGCAACACCATTTCATTGGAAGAGGTCACTCCTTGGCAAATGCAATAAATACTAGTACTCCTTGTGTCCCATAATATAAGAACGTTTTGGCACTACACTAGTGTCAAAAGCGTTCTTATAATATGGAGTTGAAAGATGCGAAGAAAGATAGAGAGGGTAAAAAAATTACACTTATAGACAACCTTGTTGTAGTATGAGTGACTAAGTGATGACTATGTATGACATGCCAACATCGGATAGCCTAACGCACCGTGTTAAATCTCCAAAGGCGCGTGCGCGTGGAAGCTTAGCGTGACGGTGCGTGGTAATGGCGCGACCATGATCACGAACTCTTGGCAGCCATGGATCTGAATCAAGCAGTGCATGCTAAGTTGCTGAAAATTTGAATAACCCTCGAGGATAGGATATTCACCCATTGGTCTAGAATCACGCCATGCAACCGTTCGATCTCCGATCCAAGGGCTCTCAGAAGCCCGTATCATGGGAGAATGGAAAGCCACTACCCTGCTGTTCGCACGCTGACAGTTCGCTCCTACTCGTGCACGCACATCCTTTAATACTACGGGGGTTCGCTCCTAGTCGTTCGGTCCATTCACATTACGGCAGTTCCACTAATCCTAACCCTCCTCCCAAATCCATGGCGTCCCAAATCTCCCCGATCGACGGTGAGTACAAGGCTAGAACCATCACCGGTGATGAGTTCGGCGTCATCTACACCCGTTCTTCATGACGGTGAAAGGATGCCTTTCTCGCTTCAGGCGCATGTTGAAGACTTCGGATGATGAGTGGGTGGCGGGCTAGATGTTGAGTACACCACGATCGTGGGGCGAGAGAAGGATCTAAAGGGCGAAGAGGAAGAAGCCCGCCCGTGATCCGGGTTTGCGTGCATGACTTATGCTTGGTCTACCACATATGCCATGCCGATGTTGAGTGCCACGATTTTAAGGACTTCCTCGAGAGCAACCTAGTCAAATTCGTTCTTGTAGACTTTGGTAACGTCAAAGAAGTCCTGCGTCGGATAGGCCTCGTTGTAGGCAACACCTTGACCTGCAAAAGAATCGGTGGTGTCCTCTCGTCGACCTTCAATGCTGACCTGGCGAGAGCCATGGTTCATCCTTAAATGCGATAAACGGAGAAACCTCCATACGTTTCATCGTCATGCATGGCAGCGGAATGTACTGAGATATAGACCACATCGATGCGCTGCAATGGATGGCTACCTTTGTTTCAATATCTACAAGGGTTGGACGAAGAGCAACACCAAGTTGGCGGTTCAAGCAAAAAATATCGGCCAAGAGGAAGAGGGACAAGGGCGAAGTCGAGGGGCGTGGGCGAGGACTCACGAGTAAGGTGGCGATATCATTGCTCATGGTGGTTCTAATGCAGCGTCTACGGAATAGTTGCAAAGTTTAATTTCAGGTGTGCTTAATTTAATTTGAGGGTGTGTTGTCTTTGAGCCCCAATGAGAACTATGTTATGTTTCTTCTTGTTACTTTAACTCTTGATGAAAGTACATACTAGTATTTCTTACATTTCATCTTTTAGTTGGTATAGTACTACCACTCGTTTATTCACATTATATATGTACAATAGATATGGCCAACATCACATAGCCAGCAGTTTAGTTGTCAAAGAATTTGAGGTGCTTAGTTTTGTCAAAAGAATTCCGGGGTGTAGTTTTATTTGAGGGTGGGTTGTCTGTACACCATTATTGTGACTAGCCTTTTAATAGTACTATATGCATAATTTGGCGTGAGCACTCTCTATATGTACCCTTTTTAATTTCAAATTTTTCTCCATGGCACAATCGTCGATACTCTTGATGTACAAAAGTATACATTTTTAAAAGTCTAGAGGGAGGGCAGTCTAGCTTGGTGGTTTCGAGGAGAGCGAGGGCCTTTGTGATTTAATGACTCATTACTGCTGGAAGGCGTGGCCTTGTGATTTGTTGCTCGTATAAATCATGGCGGCGACCTGATCAAGGAGGAGCAAAGAACCGTGCTGGTATACTCAAGTTTTCCTTTGGGTAATACTGCGATGGAGAACCGAAACACGGCAGCCCAGTGCCATATGGCGATAAAAATGATCTAATTTGCTAGTCATCTCATTGTTACTAGCATTGTTCTATTCATTCCCTCAAAAACAAAACCATTGTTCTATTCATGCCTCATGAGAAAGGTGACACGTCTTGTGAAACACCGAAGCAAAAGATGAAACACAGCAGCAAAGAAGAAGGAAGATTATCACCCCAAATGATCTAATTAGCGCGAGTCATAACTGCTTCTTCATCGCCTCCCGACCTCCATCTCCTTACAGCGTCTCCTCCGCCATCTTCTTCATTCTTTCCATGGCGGGATTTCTCGCGAGCCTTCATCATCATTCCACGGCGCATTACGTACCTTGGCGGCGGGTGCTCGATGCGGAGCTTCGCCAACTCCTCCTACTGTTCCATGGCGAGGGCCTCGAGCATCTTCATCGAGGAACTACTATTCTCATGCAGCTTCTTCCAGCCGGCGTTCTTCTCCTTCAACAGGTCGATCTCGTGGCGAGCTTCGCCTTGTCCTCTGAAGTCGCAAGATTTAGCGATCGCCTTCTTCTCGAGGCAATGCTCTTCTTGACAGCATCACCAAGGCGGTCAACTCCCCTGCTGATTGAGCTCAGCGGGCATGTCGTCGAGGCTCTCCTTGACAACTCCTTCAAGCCTTGGATGAACTCCTTACCTTATTGAGGTGCTTATTGAGCTGATCGGGCATGCCGTCGAGGGATAACGACTCCAACTCTGCCGGCTCGGCATGTTAGCCTCCAGCGGCTAGAGGCGCTCCAGGGAGCCATCGCTTTGCCGTGAGAGATCTTTGAGGTCTCTGCGTGGCGGCGAGCCCTCTTTTTTTCGCAGCCTTGGTTGCCGCTCCTTATTACGAGTAGTTCTCGACCTAGAGATCTCCTCACGGCCATGGCAACAGACAGACGAAGAAGAAGCACTTATGAGGAGGAAAGGTAGAGTAATTTTCGGTTAGGTAGGTCCCCTTTTATAACCTAAGTACTAGCACTAGTAGTACTAATACCTGCATAGGGGAACACGTTCAGGTTTGAGTGCGTACTAGTAGGTGTGAGCAGGCTTCGAATGTGATGGGAACAAGGTAAAGATTAATTGATGGTTTTGGTTTGAGGCCGAAAGCGGCTCCCGATGAGTTTAGCGGAACATAAATTTCAAGTACTACACTGTCAAAATTGGCACAAAATCTGAAGGAGACCAATGGAAGTACTACTAGCAACCCACGATTTGACTACTACGCATGCAGCATAATGGAGTAATAATGTCTTTCTTCGCCCTCACGTCCCTCAATTTGCATCGCTGTATTAATTGACCATCAATGAAGTGAAACGACTTTACGCGTCAAATTATCACATCGGGTGGATCTTGGTACAAAATTGCATCCGCAGGTGTACCCGCGATGTGCGTGCGAGGAATGAGTGCATGTGTGGCGTGCGTGCACATCTTAGCTTCATGCATGTACGCCCGATATGGCTCGGGGAGGCAGTACATTCTTATGGAACCAGGCCAGCGTCTGTGATCAATCCAAGCAAGGAGGTGCGACAACGCCTCCACATGTGCCACGTGGCTTCATGAACTGTAAGAGAGACAACATGTAGCGTGCCATTGGTATTCTAATTTCGTGTTTTGCACATACTCGAAGTACTAGTAATGTACCGTGCATTGCGCATCAGATTTTGCAACCAAATTATGAATAAATACCACACTATAGGATGTAAGCTCACGAGTCATATATGCGTGATGTAGCCCTTCGTTTAATTCTTATAGTTCATCTCATTCAAAATCAAATTAGTTTTTATAAAAAAAGCTAAGAGCGTGAATAGGAAAAACATGGGATTATAGTGGAATGTCGTCTTGAATCCTCAGGAGTTATGCAGTGTTTGATTGTGCATAGAAAAAATGCAGAATTCTTTCAAAGAGGTTTGAGTGGATGGGATGTTTCCTATGAAATCTAGTGCAAATGAATCATATGGAAAAATTCCTATGGTTTACAATCCTCTGAATCAAACAACCAAGATAGGAAAAATTCCTAATGATTAGAATCCTCCAAAATTCCTTTGAGAATCCTTTGAATCAAAGAAGCCCTTAATCTATTTTATGATTCATGGAATTGTGCGTTGTAAAGCATAAAGTAAAACAAATAATGGCAATTCAACTAGAAAAAAGTTTGGGCAGTTATGATCACGGAAGATTCTAGAACAAAGAGAACCATTGTTGTTTTGAGGTTTGTGCATTTTGCTTAAGTTCAACCATGGAGTCTGCTAGATTGTACATGTGGCAAAATCCGGTGGGGGGCTAGAAGATGGTGCGAGGGGCCGAGTGGAGGGAGACTATGAAGGAATGCACAAGTGCGAGATCGATATTAGAGAGGGGTGAACACGTGCGCTGTTGCCTTGATGGCGGAGCCATGAAAAATAAATGAGCTAGGGGGCCAAGCATTGCTAATCCTTTACGAGGATGGTCAATTCATGAAATTAAACCTTTTTTAGCAGCAATTGTCTAACGATCACATTCATATTAGCCTCGATATATAGTGATGTTAGGGGCAGGGCCCTTACTGCCCCATGTCTTCGCCATTGTGCATGCGTCTGAGAGATGAAGCGGAAGGCATGGATGATGAGAGGGGCGTTGGATATATAATTAATGTGGGTGTATTAGCTATTTATGTTAATCCTATATAGAGGTATAGATTGATCGATGTGGGCGTGGAGAGGTATAGATTGATTGATGTGGGCGTGGGAAAGAGGTGAGACCTCCTTGGATATATCGATTGATCGGTTTGTGTGGAAAACTATGAAAGACCTAGCTATATACACACATACATAGAGGAACATCGTTAGTTCGCGCATGCACTGCGTGAGAAATAAAGAATGCCGGTATGATGGAGAGGGGATGTGTGTGGGTGTGTGCCTTCATGGGAGACCGACCTGAAGAAAAAGATTGCATCGTGCGATAGATAATTCCATTTGGTAGTGTGTGTGCATGCATGCACGAGAGAAAGTTAGTGGTACAATTATAAAGAGAAGACTCTTGTGTGGGTGTAAAAGAATAGGTGAGGTCATAATCAATGTAAAGTTGAATTCAAATATTTGAATAAGAGATCCTCATGTTTGAAACCCATGCATGCATGAATATAATGGAGATCTCGCGGTGTGGTTTGGAAGCGAGCATGTTGTAATGTATACACATTGAACAAGGTCGGTGATTTGAATTTGAGATATCGATGGCGGACATCCTTTGCCCACGTCGCATCCGTGCATGGACACATATTCTAATTGGAGATGATGGGCGACTTTACATCACATATCTATATCTATACCCCTATATATATTATAATATATATATTTTTTATATTATGTGCGGGTAACTTTATCTTTGAAACATGGTCGTTGGATGAGGCGAATCCGATGGTCCAAAGATGGCAAATTTGAGCACTATTGACCGTTGGATATCATCTAGATTCCACCAGATTTCGCCACACGTATAATCTAGAAGACTCCATCGTTGAACTTAAGCATAATGCACAAACATCAAAACACAAGCACTTCTTATTTGTTCTAGAATCTTCCGTATCAGAATTGCCCAAATTTTTTTCTACATGATTTGCCAATATTTGTTTTTACTTTATGTCTTACAACGCACAATTCCATGAATCTTAAAATAGATCAGCTTTCTTATAAAAACTAGATGATTTTGAATGAAATGAACTATAAGAATTAAACGAACATCTACATCATGCATATATGACTCAAAGCTTGCATGCTATAATGTGGTATTTATTCATAATTTGGTTGCCAAATCTCATGCGTGCAATCTGCGTGTACCTTACTCTAGTCTAAATGGTGTTTGTGTGTGTGTTGTGCGTGTTGAGGTGCAAATTATCTTTTTTGGGTACACGTTAAGCTTGTTCTTCAAATTTCAAGCCGTGCCTTGTTATGCGAAAATTGAAGCTAGCGTCTCTGTCTATCGTCTTTGAAACTCCGCCTCTTCAACCCAGCGCCTTGTTAGCCGAAATATTTAAGATATATCTTTGTCTCATTGTGCTCGACAACTCCCTCCATCTCAACCCGCGCCTTGCTATTCCGAAATTACAGCGCGAAAACTCCCACCTCTGTGCAATCCCGACCACATGAAATGCCGTGGTACCCCGAACGAAAGAACCGCCTCAAATTGGTGGGGGTACTTGTAACTTACCCACATTTCGGACAAGCGGCGTCTCTAAGCCATGGTTTCCCTGCCATCCCATCCGCCCACCCATTCGTACACGAGGCGTGAAAACCAGCGATGAAACCCCACCCTGCTCCGTCCGCCACCGGCGGAGCCTCTTCCCAACGCGTCGTCCACAGCAACACCTCGGCGTCCCTCATCCACCGTGCGGATGAGGATCCGTCGTCGATCTCATCGTCCCCGGTTCAGCCACCCGTCCTCCACCTCCAAGGATCTGCCCGGCGTTCCCTCGTCTTTCGCGCCACCTCCATTCCCACACGCCGACTTCACTGCACCACCGAAGAGCATCATCATCACTGTTTCCTCGGATGAAGCTCGGCCTGTCAGCGCCACCAAGAGGTTGTACACTAATCGCGCATTTTCTTCTTGATTGATCTCACGGTGCTGCGGTGCTCGGGCCCGAGCCGACCGGCAGCAGCTCCATCCGCGTGGCGTCGCCGGCCACTTCCTCCGGCGTCGCTCCTCGGCGGCGTCCACATCGATGGAGCTGCTGCTCCTTTGGATCTTTCTTGCTGCTGCTTTGCTGCTCTTGCTCTTGGTCCCTGCTGATGCGCTCTTGCTATTGCTCTTGCTCGCTGCTGCTCTCGCTTTGCTCTTGCTTGCGATGCTGCTCAATTGGCTACACTTGATCATTGAATCGACTTTTGGGTCGATCGATTTTCAAGGGTGGGCTCGCATAAGGTGAAGGAAGAACCAGCCACAGTGGGGAGGGGGCTTCTTTGGAAGGTACCCACTATCTATCTTAGGGTTAGAGGATGGGCGGTGGCGTGGGGATCGCCGAGCTTAAACGCAGGGGGCTAGAGGGATGGCGGCGGTGGACCGGCGGTGGGGAGTGTTTGAGGCGAGGTAGTGGCGCACCTGTTGACGATGGCGGACGAGGTTGCTGTTTGGCGGTGGTGGTGGCGGCTCGAGGTGGAGATTGAAGATGAACCTCATGCCCTTGATTTTGTATCCATGGCTGCAAAATCGTGACCGAGATGAAAAAAGTCGATCGACCGGCGTGTAGCCTCACCTTGCTAGTGCGTTCGGTTTGGCAGCAAAATTCAGTTTGACAGACAAAATTCAGTTTGACAGTTAGAGTTCAGTTTACGACGGTTAAGTTCGGTTTGACGGATTAAGTTCGAGAGATGGCGGCTGATGTATTTTACATCTAGCACTTTGTGGTTATGTATTTTCGTCATGTATTGGAGAGGCTATTAGAATTCCACTCGAGGTTAACGTTGTTCGTTGTCTCTCTTGTCTGCTTCACCTCGGCGTCGTACAACTCACGGAGCTGCTCCAACAGCGAAACCCTCCATCACGGTGGCGGAGCGATACCTCGGGCTCCATCTCCACGCGCCTAAGATCTTCTTCCCCTCCTCAGGCAGACAAAGTCGGCGGAGCATCCTCACCAACCAACCCAATCCGCTGAGATCAACATGGCCGCCAAGAGGTTGTACACTTGTTGCATCTCTTTTAACTCTACATGTTATATATATTGTCCACGAGCACTCATAGTAACGGAAATCGATTATTTTATCCTACTATATGACAAGCTGTGAGGTACCAGGGCAACTTAGCTATCCGTGATGACTCTCTTGAGCGCCATCATTATATATATTTGCGCGTTTGAGCTTTGTGCATTTGTCGATGGGCACAGGAGTTGAGCTAGTATGGCGATGGCCTGGGTCCAAAGTAATAAGTAGCACAAAAACATTTTTTAGTGTAGGATTTTCCTTGCTCAAGCCTGCCTACTAGAATGCATAAGTGCTTGAAAGGAAAAGTGAATGAAAAACATAGGAATTGGAAAGTTTCCTATGGTACTACTTTTCATGAATTTGGTGCAAAGGAATGGAGCAAAGGAAAAGCTGTAGGATTTGTTCCTTTAGTGTCTCCTTGAAATAAAAACCATAGAATTCTAATTTCCACTTCTCCTCCTTTTCATATTCCTATTCATCAAGCACAAGACTAAGAGAAATTAGCATAATAGCATTATAACCGTACATTTTCTTATGGTTTGACTTAATCTCACCATGCTTTTTTGCATCTGTGATCTTCCAATTGTTGTGAATCAAACATCCAGTTGGCGGAAATCTGTGTTTTAAATTCTCTGTTTTGCCGTGCATTCCTATCTTATTCCTGTCTATTTCCTATCCTGCATTGTTAGAATCCTCAAATTCAAACAAGCCCTTACTCAATTACTTACATTACAGATATGTGTCAAAAACCTTGTGTGGTTTGTCCTGCTCTGCTGCGTGTGTTTCCACCCAGCTCATTTGCTCCAACGACGGAAGGTTCACCACAGCGAGGATCCGCTCTCAGACTGTCTTTCGCCGCCTCGGATCTTCTTCCCCGCCTGGCAACTCGACAACTTTGCATTACCATCATCAAGCTGGCAGATGACCTTGAGGACTACGGGTCCGCAAGAGAGGTCGCACTCTTCGTGTCTTGCTTACATTATGCGTCGCAATATGATGACATGCTACATTATCATCGTGTTCACCTATTAGACTCGAGTCAGGTCCAAACTAATCTGAAACTTGAGTTTTAAATGGTTGTGGGGTACATATTGGGGCAACAATCGAGTACTATCATCTACTATCTGGTTAATCTCCGGTGTCTACTATGAGTTTCATGTTGGGTGCAAACAAACATTAAAGGAGCCATTATCGTATTTTTAACTAAAGCTATTATCTGCACTTTATCATTGGTTTTGGGTCTATCCACAGTTTGCTACCATCACTCTGGATTTGTGCATGCACTCCTTACATAATCTCACTATGTTTTATTCCTATGCATGCCACTTATTGTACACAATGGAACTGATCATGTAGAGCAAAGAGCGAGCCTTGCGTGGCAATAAAATTTCATGCAAACGTCGTTCCATGGTGGGGCAAAGAATCCCCCTCCACCCATTTCGGATCGTAATCAAGAGGAAGATAACTGTTCTGAGGGGGATTCAGAAGGACAAGACCACTCCTATTTACCCCATGAGGTCTTCGCTCTAACTTGGCATGCTAATGTTGGTAATATCATGCATATGGTGCCTTGCATTGCCTACTGTATACATTAAAGATGTCATCTGCTTAGTTTAGACATGCTTTGTGTCAATGCCATCTGTTTAGTTTCTTTATTGTATATGTGAATCATGCAATGCCATCTTGTCTAGCCGGGCATCATATATGAATTTTGCAATGCCACCACAGTTAGTGATCATCTTATATGTGAATTATATCATGCCATCATTTTTTTATTATGTGTTAAATTTGTCAACAATTTTAGTACATTCAATTACTCTTCTGTGCATCAGCCATTAAGCACGGTCATGGAAAAATCTGGAGTGGAAACAAGGTCTTGAGCGAGACAATGCTATCGACAAAAGCGCATGTCTTCTTTGGTTACCGATAGCTCCTCGGAGGAGGATTGAGAGCAGATGACCAGTCATATTTCCCCCGAGGTGCATGCCCTAACTTAGCAGAGGTTATGTTACTCATATCGTGCGTATGGTATCTTGCATTGCTATGTCATTTGCTTAGTTTAGACATGCTTTGTGTGAATGCCACCTGTTTAGTGTCTAATTACCATATATGTGAATTATGCAATGCCATCTTGTTGCAAGACATTATATATGGGAATTATGCAATGTTATCTTGTTGCAAGGCATTATGTATGTGAATTATGCAATGCCATCTTTGTTTAGGCAAGCGTCATATATGTGAATTATATCATGCCGTCCTTTTTTGTATTTCTCATTGCTTTTATCGACAATGTTTGTATATTCAACTGCTCTTCCTGTGCATCAGCCATTTGAATTGGTGATGGAGAAATCTGGAGTGAAAACAAGGTCTTGAGGCAGACAATGCTACTGCTGAAGCAGATATCTTGCTGGTTATAGATAGCTCTTGGAGGAGGATCTGAGACGATATGATCCTATTATCCCCCCACGAGGTGTATGCTCAAACTTGGCGGGGTTATATTACTCATATAATGCATATGTTGTATTGCAATGCTTAGTTTTTACATCATATACACAATATTGAATGCCATCTCCTTAGTTGACATCATATATGCAATTGCCCTCTGCTCACTTCCTTAGTATATAAATCATATATTTGAATTATGTCATGCCATGATGTTTACATAGACAACATGTATCTGAATTATGGCATGCCAACCCATTTTCTAAAGACATAATATAGTTATATCATCTCATCCAGTTTAATAGTCATCATATTTTAAATTATGTCATTCTATCCAGTGAATTATATCATGCCATCATGTTTCCATCGGCCGGCATGTTTGTGATTTATGGCATGCCAACCACTTTAATAGACACATCGTATAGTTATATCATGTCATCCTGTTTACATAGTCATCATATTTTGAAGTATGTCATTCTATCCTCTTTAGTTAGCCATCATACATGTGAAATTGTGTCATGCTATCTGTTTAATTAGCCATCATATGTGAAATTATGTCCTGCTATTACATTTGCATAGACAACATAAATGTGAATTATTTCATGCCCTGTTTTCTTCCTACTATCCATTGCACTGTCTATCTTACAATGTACATACATTCAATTACTTTTCTTGTTTATCAACCATTTCAATTGGAGGGAGTGATGGCGTATCGTAGGAGTAAAAACGGTCTTGAGAAAAGATCGTGCTACTGTCGTCTGAGATAGAACCATGGTTGTACTTGCCCAAGAATCAGCCCCACCACACATAACCCACACTCATGCAGTTGTACCCCTACCGGTTGGATGAGACCAGCTACACCCCTTCTAACCCCAACCCCGAGATAGACACCCAGTTCCGTTGACACAACTGTCTCCACCACGAGCACCCAAACACGAGCAGTTAGTAAGGCAAGCTGCAGTGCCCAAATCACGAGGACCACCACTCCGAACCGAAGTCAGCGCTTAAAAAGAAGAAGAATTGTTCTCGGGTCAGGTTCGTTGCTATGGTTCATACTACCTTGCTCTTGCATCACTGTATTTACTGATACCAACCAATTTCAAATTTGAAGGATGCAATTGAAACTCCAATGGCCATAACAGGTACTCCCTCCGTCCCATAATGTAAGACGTTTTTTGACACTAGTGTAGTGTCAAAAGCGTCTTGATATAGACGAAAAATATGTATTAACCTATTTCTTCAACGTGTTTGGCTGTTTCTGTTGTAACTTGCTCTATGTTGATTTCAGTTTCAATTGAATAAGCAGTTATGTTCTCATGCCATGCACATTACAAGTGTTGTTATTGCTGTGTTGTAGCGACTGACCCAGAATGGTCAAGTCTACGTATGCATACCATCCCAAGATCATCTTTGGTACTCACGGTACATCGATGAAATAATCAAAGTTCAATCACACTGAATTTATTACGATTCTCATATAGAGTCTTTATTACAAGAGAATAAATTAGGCCAAAGGCCAACTCATGAGAAATAAACTAGTAAAAACTGCGGGCGTGGGCGAAATAAGCGAGTCCATCCGACTCAAAGGGCGATCATGGCCAGGGCGTAGGCCTCACTCTGATCGGAATACTCCTCTGCAACATAAGGCGTTGCAGCCGTGTAAAAGTCGACTTTTTGAATAAAGTGGCAAGTCATGAAGAATAACAATAATAAAATTACTAACACTATATGCATTTTGGCTGTGGGGCTCTAAGTTTCATCATTTTTGCGAAAAGCCAATTTTCTCCTACTATAGTGGACTTGCTTGCAAATACTACAAAATTGTTGGTAATTATTGAGATGGTTCCGCCAACCAATGTCTCATTCCCAAATTATTAAGTCATAACCCCCTCAAATTAATTTATTAGTTTTAGTGATGAGATTTCCGAATACTTCCAAGTTCCAGAGGCTCAAATTGTCCGTAACCGGGGACACGGCTAATCGATTAGATCTTTAACTCTGTGAGGTTTGCGCACTTTACCCGCAGAATCATTCCCTCCTTTTAAGTCTTAGCACTTCATGGTGTTTGAAGGCGGAGCAGATAAACGAGGTCTTCCAAAGAGTTCTTACAGCTCTGCAAGTACCCATCAATCCTACCGGTTCTTCTACATCTCGTAGTACCGTCAACCAGCGTCACAACTAGGGTTGACCCAGCGAGCCCATAATGGCTTGCGGCTACAGTAAGCTTCGGTCATAAGGGCATCCATCCGTCTCTTCGTGGATGGGTGAAGCTCCATAAGATGTCATGGCACTTCTCCATGCATCCCGACCAACCACTGGGTTCTCGAGTGCCCGTCAACCGTCCTCCACCCAGTGGTGAATTTGAAGTCCATCTTGATCATTGAAGTTCATGGGGTTGTCATCATCTTGACTCTCACATCTTGCTTATGAATTCACTCAACCAATCCGTCTCTGAGCATAGCAAAAGTAAACTACTTACGTCCGGGCCATGGTAACAAGGGAATTGGTTCATCCTACCACATGATACTGCTCAAGATTATAACTTCAAAATTTCACCTACTGCATGCATGGTGGGGTGGTATAATTCTAATGCAATAAAAATCATAGGTATTGAAAATAACATGATCAATGACTTGCCTTCTTGACGATCTTAGTAAGCTAAGGACTAAGTATTAGCAAGCTTAGCACTCCGGAAACTCTCTTTGAGACAAACAATAATCACAATAAGCATATAGCATATGATCACTTAGCACAATAGCATAGTAATATAACACACCAAAACAAGCAGACCAAAAACCCAAAGAAAACTCAAGAAATCCAACTCAAAGTTTTCCTACTTCAACAACAACTAGAAATAGTTTTACATAACAAAAATTTTCTCAACATAACCTAATCATGGGTTTATGTTAACTTAACAGAAAAGAATGCATTAAGCAATTAGGAGCAAAAAGAATCAATTTAAAAGCTATTATAAAACTCCTATTAGGCTAATTCAATTTCTAATAAGAAAAATAAAATAAAGTTTTATTTATTGTAAATAAAAGTTCATACTCTAAAGTGATGAAACTAAACTAGAATAATCAATCACATGTGAAAATAAGTTTATTTGCTAATTAAAATAATAGGAAAACAATAGCTAGTTAATTAATTAAGAATAACAAGATTCTAATTAAAACTATTTTTTATTAATCCTAAAATGCCCAAATTAATTCCTATGGTTTGGCAATGTCAAAACAAAGTTGGGACAAAAGGAATCATATAAAAATAATTTTCCTAACTCATTTTATGGCAGATTTACTATTCTGACTAAAACTAAATTAAAGCAATTATAAATAACTTTAACATAGCTAATTATATTTTCTACAGAAACTATAAGAAATTTGCAAACCAACAAAAAAGAATCACTTAAAAATATTAAGTATAATAAAAGATATGAATTTTCAAATCTGAAACTATTCTGTTAAAACAGAAAACGAAATTAAAAGAAAAAGCAGGCTAAATGGGCCTAACTAGCATACGTGCGTAATATAACTAAGCGGGCCCTAGAGTTAAGCAGAATCGGGCGGTCTAATAAATAAAACCCTAACTTAAAATAACCGCCTTGAACGGACCGAACGGGTTTTAATTAAAGAACATACCCCTTGAGTTCTAATCTGGACCGTCGAGACTAGATGGACGGGGAGGTGAAATCGGTGGCTCACGGAGTTCGGCCAGCGGCTCGAGGCGGGCAGTCGTCAGCGTCTCCGGTGGTCAGGAGGTCGGCCAGGTGCTCAGCCCGGTCTGAGACGGGCTCGAGGTGCGTCTGGTGAGTCAGCAGGGCTCGGGTGGTCTTAGGCGTCGTGGCGAGGCAAATGGCGGTGGTGCTCTCGGGCTCCAGCGAGTGCGTGAGGAGGAGAGAGAGTCGTGAGCGAGGGGGAATGGGGTCGAGGGGCTCGGTATTTATAGGCGGGGCGAGTCTTCTTGGCGGATCGGGGAGATCGGTGAGATCCGGAGATCTCGGGATCTCGGCGACAGTGGCGTGGGCGAGGTTGAGGAAGTGCTTGGCCCCTTTGGCGGTGGGGAGAGGCAGGGCAGTGTGGTCGGTCGGCCTGAAGCAGGGAGGATTTGGTGTGAAGTGCAGTCGGCTCATGCTGGGCAGCTTCGATCATTGTGGCAGCACTAGGCTGGCTCGGTGGGCCGCTGGGTGTTGGCATTTGGGCAGTTGGCTGGCCGGTAGCCAGGGTTTCTTTTTATTATTTTAATTCTTTTGAAAAATAAAAGCAGAGAAATATAAATATTTATATAAGACATATATATATCAAAATGATCGGGGAATATTCCTATCATTTGAACATTTTCGAGGCAAAATCAAAGTTTATAAAAATCATTTTTTTCAAATTTCAAATAAACTCAAGTTTGAATTCAAAACTTTTGGCATTGTTTTCCTCTGATATTTTTGGAGTGTCATGTTTACTCCTCTCATACTTTTGCTCAAGTATTTATCGGGCATAGTTTTGAAATGATTCCCACTTGCCAAAGTTTGAATTCAACTCCCAAAACTCAAAATCTTACGAAACTCCAAATGGCACTCAAATTCAAATAGAATGCATAGATGTAGCTATAATTATAAAACATTCCAAATAGGAAATTTGGGATGTTACATGTATAGTTTCCACACTTATATTACTGTCTATGCTGCTTTGTCTTAAATAGATATGATTAGACTGTATCTATCTTGATTTGGCAACATAAACTAGAATGATATAGACCATCGGTTGACCATACTACATAGATATATGTTTGTCTCATGTTGTTATCTGTCCACCTTACTCTTGACTGGTTTACCAAAATGAGTTTCATATACTACATTGTAAACACGAGAAGTGTTTGTTTGTTCTCTTTTAGAGCGTGGATAAAATATTGGAGAAGAGTACCTGTTATGCAATGGTGAAGGAAGTAATGTAGATAAGGTTCAAGATAGTGAGACATCCTGTTGGTCTCCATGAAAGCTGATAAAAACTATCTTTGAGGACCTTGAGACAACCCCAAAGTCCTGTCTTGATGTAGTGTTGATTCTTGGCTACCACTTCTTTGGCACCGACTCTTCAAACTCGTTGCTGAATCATTTCGACTTCTTGAGTCTCAACTTCAAGTTGAAAGACATCAATCATCTGACGAGGAAGCGAAGGGCTGAGGAATCCTACAGAATTCAGATGCATACAATTACTGCAATTGTTATTTGGAGGACTTAAGCGTAAACAAGAGAAAGTTAATAAGCTTGCTAAGCATCTTGCCAGCATTATGGGTACCGGGATATTGTTTCTTGAGCTCTTCTAAAGTGGTTTCATTACGGACTTGTTTTGTTCGGCGTTTATATCTTGTTGTGTTCCCTATATTTACCTTTGGTGGCGAACTTTGATGCCAGATGGATGTAATATGTGTTATATACGTGATATCCAAGTGTAAGTTGCTTGCTTATTTATTTCCTTGTTGTCTTGTTTATTTGTTTGCTTGTAGTCGATGCGATTCTTTTTACTGCGGTTTGCTAGTGGCTGCAATAACCTATGTTTAAAACTAGGCCACAATAACCATGGGCTAATATTCCTTGTGGTGACCTTTGGACCTACGGGCCGTAGAAGCGATGGGCCTTCTATGGACTGTATAAGCAGGTGGGCCTTCTACGGTCGTAGAAACAATGGGCCTTCTACGGGCGTAGAAACAATGGGCCTTCTACGGGCGTATCATCAATGGGCCTTGCAGGCGGTATGATCGATTGGCGGACATGGGCCAATAACGAGGCGCATTATGGCCATAAGCGGGCTAGAGTTGGAATCGTCCGTTCATGGGCCGACCATAACGAACCATCGTTAATAGGCCGTATTTCATGCATATGAAAAGCATTAGCGTGTTAACGAACCACAAGCGGGCATTTGTAACCACGGGCTAAATTTGGCCCATAAGCGAGAAAATAGCGATGGCGGGCCGTAAAGTAAGCGAATCTGGAAATGAGCCCAAGAATAAATGGGCTCTGAGAAGGCGAAAAGATAACATGGGCTGAAACAGCCCAGCGGAATAACGGGCCCTTAATGGGTATAAAGTGATACTTTGTTCATTACGGGCGATTTCACCACCAGCCGTTAATGGGTGTAAAGTAATACATTGTTCATTACGGGCGGTTTCACCACGGGCGTTAATAGGCCAAGAAGAGTTACATAGGGCCTCATATGGGCGAAAGGCGTCATGGGCGAAGTGAAAGCGAGTGGAATCATATTGGGTGGCCAGATGGCGCTCTGGGCCTAATTCGGATAAGGCGTAGCGGGCCTTGGGTTAGCGGGCTATAAATGGGCTATATCTTGAACAGGCCATTAACGGGCTTTACATGGGCGGCCCGCCACCTTTTGACCAAGTCAAATGGGCCAGCCTTTTCACGGGAATGGGCCTCTGTTGGGCCGTGCCACTTGTCGGCGTATCATAGGCGTATACATCCAATGAGTGGATGACATACTGTCCCAGCGGTGAGCCGACACGTGTTTCCTCCAGCCAATGATGATTTTACCGTGGAAAATCCCCATTGGTCGGGTATAATTAGCAGTTATCGGATCAAAACCTGACCCGATAAGCAACGGCGTTCGTTCACGGTGGATGCCGCGTGTCGGTCACCCTTGGCGAAAAGCATTACGTGACCGCGATTTATCGTCATGGAAGTGGACACCTGATGATAATTTTGGTAATGTCATGGAACACTTCTCGACTGACACATGTATGACTATCTTGATTACTGTCATAAATTTGTCATGGATGTACATGCATGACAAGCGACCTACTATGAAAACACGTATCATCACGGAAGTGTATTTTTTTTGTAGTGGATATTCATGGGTTTGAACCGTCACGAGGAATTCATGCTCCATTACTTAAATACGTGAAGCAAAGAGGGTGTGCGGCACCTCTATTTTGGGCCACACTCGACGTACCTCCGATGGAGTCCATTTGCGGTTTTGGCCCGGCCGTGGCTAGGCTTATCACGTCCGAATAGGTAGCCATAAATCGGCGTGTCGAGCCGTCCTCGTGATCCATAGATCGATCCTGCGTGTCTGCTCTCTTGTCCAAGTCTGTCGAAGGTCGTATGTACAACACCGAGCTATTTTATTCTTGCTTTTCGACGAGGTGGGATGGTGCGGTGTTGACGAGTTGCCGCTTTATCCGGACCAAGTTGTGAGTAAATCTGCCGCATTGTGCGATGATGATGCGGGCTCCGGCGCCTCGTCATCGGCTGAGGTAGCAATCTCGCTCGGGTAACTTTTGGCTGGGCCACTAAGGCCGTATTCTTGACAGCTAGGACTTTGGTCCATCTATCATTGAGCGATCTTGGTCCGCTTGAAGTTGCTGCTGCTTCTTTTTAGGCTCCTTGCAATGTCTATTAGCGGCGTTTAAGCGCTCTGCTCGAGAGGTTCCTCGGGCATGTGAAATCCTCATTCGAGGCTCTCCTCTTCCTCGTAGGCGGAAGATAATTACTATCCTCAGTCTTCGTGTATGGCCAGTTAAATGGGCTAACTTGCCCATTTTCCCGTTCCCCTGTTGGAGGTTACCATGGCGGGGTCTTCATTATTTCCGGCATCGTCCAGGGTACTATTTTTCGGTGCAGTATTGCGGTCTTTGAGCGATGTGACTTAGGCGGCGTCGAGGAAAGCTGGCGCTTAGGCTCTCTCTCGGAGGTTTATCCTCAAGCTGGATCCTCTTTGTCATCGTTGTTAGTTTTTTAGGCGTGTCCACCATGTATCGTCATAGGAAGAAGTGGTCGTCCATCGTCCAGTGAGTGGCGGGTTTTGGCCTTGCTCCTTGTCGGCATTGTCGTCCGTACTAGCGATGTCTTCGGAGCCGTAGTCAAGCATGTCGGTTAAGTCCTCGACAGTGGCTATGAAGTGGGTGGCGGGTGGGAAGCAAAATTCCCCATCATCAGCCTATAGTTCGAACCGTACACAGTTCGGCTGTGAGTCCCCCGCCAAGGACAAGTTCTTTAATGAGTTCAGCACATCGCCTGGAAGATGTCTGCGGCACTGAACTCGAAGATCGATAAATGATCAAGTTCGGTATCCGCGGACTCGCATGGTTCGGAACTCATACCCAGAGAAGAGTCCGGAGTTTCGGTGGCACGAGTATTGCGTGAGATTAAGTCCATGTGCGGCTCCAACGCCGGGGAATCTGTGGCCTCCGTGGTGGGGTTGTGTTGGAAATATGCCCTAGAGGCAATAATAAATTAGTTATTATTATATTTCCTTGTTCATGATAATCGTTTATTATTCATGCTATAAATGTATTGACGAGGAAACAGCAATACATGTGTGGATACATAGACAACACCATGTCCCTAGTGAGCCTCTAGTTGACTAGCTCGTTGATCAATAGATGGTTCGGTTTCGACCATGGACATTGGATGTCATTGATAGCGGGATCACATCATTAGGAGAATGATGTGATGGACAAGACAATCCTAAGCCTAGCACAAAGATCGTGTAGTTAGGTATGCTAAAGCTTTTCAAATGTCAAGTATCTTTTCCTTAGACCATGAGATAGTGCAACTCCGGATCCGTAGGAATGCTTTGGGTGTACCAAGCGTCCTGGCAATGGCTGGGTGGCTATAAAGGTGCATTACAGGTATCTCGAAAGTATACATTGGGTTGTACGAATCAAGGCGGGATTTGTCACTCCGTGTAAGCGGAGAGGTATCTCTGGGCCCACTCGGTAGGACATCATCATAATGTGCACAATGTGACCAAGGGGTTGATCACGGGATGATGTGTTACGGAACGAGTAAAGAGACTTGCCGTGCGAGATTGAACAAGGTATCGGTATACGGCGATCGAATCTCGGGCAAGTACAATACCGCTAGACAAAGGGAATTGTATACGGGATCGATTGAGTCCTTGACATCGTGGTTCGTCGATGAGATCATCGTGGAACATGTAGAGCCAACATGGGTATCCAGATCCGCTGTTGGTTATTGACGGGAAACGTCTCGGTCATATGCGCATGTCTCCCGAACCGTGGGGTCTACACATAAGGTTCGGTGGCGCTAGGGTTATAAAGGAAGTTTGTATGTGGTTGCGAATGTTGTTGGAGTCCGGATGAGATCCCGGACGTCACGAGGAGTTCGGAATGGTCGGAGGTAAAGATTTATATATGGGAAGTCTGTTTTGGTCACGAGGAAAAGTTTGAGCGATTTGATAATGTCTTGGGACCACGGGAGAGGTCGAGGTCCTCAAGTGGGGCCACCAACCCGGAGGCTTGCTTGGGCCAAGTGTGGTGAGGACCAGCCCCTAAGTGGGCTGGTGCGCCTCCCAAGGGCCCAAGGGCAGCTAAGAAAAAAAGGGAGAAGGGAAACCCTAGGCTTAGATGGGCCTAAGGCCCACCCACTAGAGGCGCCTCCTCTCTCCCCTCTTGGCCACTCCCTTGTTTCCCATCTGGGGCTGCCGCCCCCCTAGGGGTGGGAACCCTAGAGGCGCCTCCTCCCTCTCCCTATATAAATAGAGGCTGGGGCTGCCCATGGGACATGAGAACTTCTCCTCTCGTTGGTGCAGCCATCTCTTCCTCCTCCTCTTCTCCTGTGATGCTTGGCGAAGCCCTGCAGGATAGCCACGCTCCTCCACCACCACCACGCCGTTGTGCTGCTGCTGGATGGAGTCTTCCTCAACCTCTCCCTCTCTCCTTGCTGGATCAAGGCATGGGAGGCGTCACCGGGCTGTCGTGTGTTGAGCGGAGGTGCCGTCCGTTCGGCACTAGGATCTCCGGTGATTTGGATCACAGCAGTCGACTCCTTCAACTCCGTTCTCATGGCAGCTTCGCTTAGCGATCTACAAGGGTATGTAGATGCACTCTCCTTCCCTCGTTGCTAGTTTCTCCATAGATAGATCTTGGTGACACGTGAGGAAAATTTTGAATTTCTGCTCGTTCCCCAGCGATGGCATCATGAGCTAGGTCTATTGCGTAGATTCTTTGCAGAGTAGAACACAAAGTAGTTGTGGGCGTTGATGTTGTTCAATATGCTTACGTTACTAGTCCAATCCTGTTTCGGACGGTATTGTGGGATGAAGCGGCCGGACCGACCTTACGTACTCTTCGTGAGGCGGGTTCCACCGCCGACATGCACTTGGTGCATAAGGTGGCTAGCGGTGCAGTCTCTCCCACTTTAGTCGGAGCAGATTCGATGAAAAGGTCCTTATGAAGGGTAAATAGCAATTGGCATATCACGTTGTGGTTTTGCGTAGTAAGAAAGCGTTCTTGCTAGAAACCCATAGCAGCCACGTAAAACATGCAAACAACAATTAGAGGGCGTCTAACTTGTTTTTGCGAGGGTATGCTATGTGATGTGATATGGCCAAGAAGAATGTGATGAATGATATGTGATGTATGAGATTGATCATGTTCTTGTAATAGGATTCACGACTTGCATGTCGATGAGTATGACAACCGGCGAGAATATAGGAGTTGTCTTTATTTGTTGTATGACCTGCGTGTCATTGAACAACGCCATGTAATTACTTTACTTTATTGCTAACGGTAGCCATAGTAGTAGAAGTAATAGTTGGCGAGACAACTTCATGGAACACGATGATGGAGATCATGATGATGGAGATCATGGTGTCATGCGGTGACGATGATGATCATGGAGCCCGAAGATGGAGATCAAAGGAGCAAAATGATATTGGCCATATCATGTCACTATTTGATTGCATGTGATGTTTATCATGATTATGCATCTTGTTTACTTAGAAACGACGGTAGTAAATAAGATGATCCCTCATTAAAATTTCAAAGTGTTCTCCCTAAGCGTGCACCGTTGCTACGGTTAAGTAAACTTCTAAGCACCGCGTGTTGATCGGGTGTGATGGATTCTTACGTTCACATACAGCGGGTGTAAGACAGATTTACACCGCAATACACTTAGGGTTAACTTGGCGAGCCTAGCATATGCAGACATGGCCTCGGAACACGGAGACCGAAAGGTCGAGCATGAGTCGTATGGTAGATCGATCAACATGAAGATGTTCACCGATGATGACTAGTCCGTCTCACGTGTTGATGGGACCACGGCCTGAGTTGATTCGGATCATGTAATCACTTAGATGACGGAGGGATGTCTATCTGAGTGGGAGTTCATAAGATGAACTTAATTATCTGAACATAGTCAAAGACCTTTTTGCAAATTATAACCGGCTCGGCGCTTTAGTTCCCTTTGTTTAGATATGTTCCTAGAAAATATAGTTGAAAGTTGAAAGTAGCGATTATGCGGACGATGAAAGCTTATGTCCTTAATGCACGCTCGGTGTGCTAAACCCCAAGCGTCAAATACTGTGGATGTTGCGAACATCGGACATACGTCTTGATAACTACGTGATAGTTCGAGTTAAGCGGTTTAGAGTTGAGGCATGAAAGATGTTTTTGAAATGTCGCGGAACATATGAGATGTTTGAGGGCTGAAATTAGGATTTCGGGGCTCGTGCCCACGTCAAGAGGTATGAGACCTCCGGCGATTTTCTTAGCCTACAAACTAAGGAGAAAAGCTCAATCGTTGAGCTTGTACTCAGATTGTGCAGGTACAACAATCACTTGAATCGAGTGGGAGTTAATCTTCCGGATGAGATAGTGATGTTTCTCCAAAGTCATTGCCACCAAGCTGCTAGAGCTTACGTGATGAACTATAACATATCGAGGATAGATATGATGATCCTTGAGGTATTAGCGTTGTTTGACATCGGAAAGTAGAAATCAGAAGGAGCATCAATTGTTGATGGTCGGTTGAAACCACTAGTTTCAAGAAGGGCAAGGAAATAAGGGATACTTCACGAAATGGCAAATCAGCTGCTGCTCGATTGAAGAAACCGAGGTTGATCCCAAACCGAGACTAAGTGTTCTGAGATAAGGGAACAGCCACTGGAGCAGAATTACCCTAGATACTTGGTAGATAAGAAGG
>JAHIAM010005397.1:0-22673 GCA_021605205.1 Aegilops longissima
CTCCTCGATGATATCATCGGATGAACCACGATGTCGAGAATTCAATCAACCCGTATACTATTCCCTTTGTCAATCGGTATTTTACTTGCGAGATTCGATCGTCGGTATCCCAATACCTCGTTCAATCTCGTTGCCGGCAAGTCACTTTACTCGTACCGTAATGCATGATCCGTGACCAAACACTTGGTCACTTTGAGCTCATTATGATGATGCACTACCGAGTGGGCCGGTGATACCTCTCCGTCATACGGGTGACAAATCGATCTCGATCCGTGTCAACCCAGAGACACTTTTGGAGATACCTGTAATGCACCTTTATAGTCACCCGATTCACGTTGTGGCGTTTGGTACACCAAAGCACTCCTACGGTATCCAGGAGTTACGATCTCATGGTCTAAGGAAGAGATACTTGACATTGGAAAAGCTCTAGCAAAGCGAACTACGATCTTGTGCTATGCTTAGGATTGGGTCTTGTCCATCACATCATTCTCCTAATGATGTGATCCGTTATCAATGACATCCAATGTCCATAGTCGAAACCATGAATATCATTGATCAACGAGCTAGTCAACTAGAGGCTCACTAGGGACATATTGTGGTCTATGTATTCACACGTGTATTACAATTTCGGATAATACAATTATAGCATGAATAAAGACAATTATCATGAACAAGGAAATATAATAATAATACTTTTATTATTGCCTCTAGGAATATTTCCAACAGTCTCCCACTTGCACTAGAGTCAATAATCTAGTTACATTGTGATGAATCGAACACCCATAGAGTTACGGTGTTGATCATGTTTTGCTTTCATGGAAGAGGTTTATTCAGCGGATCTGCGACATTCAGATCCGTATGCACTTTGCAAATTTCTATGTCTCCATCTTGAACATTTTCACGAATGGAGTTGAGCGGCAACTTGATGTGCTGGTCTTCTTGTGAAACCTGGGCTCCTTGGCAAGTGCAATAGCTCGGTGTTGTCACGAGAAGAGTTTGATCGGCCCGACGCATTGGGTATGACTCCTAGGTCGGTGATGAACTCCTTCACCCAAATTGCTTCATCGCTGCCTCCGAGGCTGCCATGTACTCCGCCTCACATGTAGATCCCGCCACGGCGCTCTGCTTGCAGCACCAGCTTCTTGCTCCACCATTCAACATATACGTATCCGGTTTGTGACTTAGAGTCATCGGATCTGTGTCGAAGCTAAGCGTCGGCGTAACCCTTCTGACGAGCTCTTCGTCACCTCCATAAGCGAAACATGTCCTTAGTCCTTTTCGGTGCTTCAGGATATTCTTGACCGCTGTCCGGTGTTCCTTGCGGGATTACTTTGGTACCTTCCTACAAACTTACGACAAGGTTTACATCAGTGCAGTACATAGCATGGCATACATAATAGATCGTATGGCTGAAGCATAGGGATGACACTCATCTCTTCTTTATCTTTTGCGTGGTGGGGCATTGAGCGAGCTCAATTTCACACCTTATAATACAGGCAAGAACCCTTTCTTGGACTCATCCATTTGAACTTCTTCAATATCTTTTCAAGGTATGTGCTTTGTGAAAGACCTATGAAGGCGTCTTGATCTATCTCTATAGATCTTGATGCCTAATATATAACAACTTCTCCAAGGTCCTTCATTGAAAACTCTTATTCAAGTAGGCCTTAATGCTGTCCAAAGTTCTATATCATTTCCCATCAAAGTATGTCATCTACATATAATATGAGAAATGCTCTGAGCTCCCACTCACTTTCTTATAGCATGAGGCTTCTCCATAAGTGCGCATAAACTAAGCAGCTTTGATCATCTCATCAAAGTGAATGTTCCAACTCGAGATGCTTGCACCAGCCCATAAATGGATCGCTGGAGCTTGCATACCTTGTTAGCATTCTTAGGATCGACAAAACCTTCGGCTGCATCATATCAGCTCTTCCTTAAGATAACCGTTAAGGAATGCCGTTTTGGCGTCCATCTGCCATATCTCATAATCATAGTATGCGGCAATTGCTAACATGATTAGACGGACTTAAGCCGCTACGGGAGAGAAAGTCTCATCGTAGTCAATCCCTTGAACTTGCCGATAACCTTTAGCGACAAGTCGAGCTTTATAGATGGTAACATTACCATCGCGTCCGTCTTCTTCTTAAAGATCCATTTGTTTTCTATCGCTCGCCGATCATCGGGCAAATCTGTCAAAGTCCATACTTTGTTTTCATACATGGATCCTATCTCGGATTGCATGGCTTCAAGCCATTTGTTGGAATCTGGGCCGCCATCGCTTCTTCATAGTTCGAAGGTTCACGTTGTCTAACAACATGATTTCCGGCCGCGGGGTTGCCGTACCACTCTCAGTGCGGGCGTGTCCTAGTGGACCTCTGAGTTCATTAGCAACTTGATCCAAGTACCTTGATCATCATCATTAATTTCCTCTCCGATCGGTGTAGGCACCAGGAACATTTTCTGAGCTGCACTACTTTCGGTTCAAGAGGTAATCTTGCATCGAGTTCTACTTTCCTCCCTTACTCCTTCGAGAGAAACTCTTGTTCGAAAGGATCCGTTCTTGGCAACAAAGATCTTGCCTTGGATCTAAGGTAGAAGGTATACCCAATGGTTTCCTTAGGGTATCCTATGAAGACACATTTTCCAACTTGGGTTCGAGCTTTTCAGGTTGAAGTTTCTTGACATAAGCATCGCATCCCCAAACTTTTAGAAACAACAGCTTAGGTTTCTTCCCAAACCATAATTCATACGGTGTCGTCTCAGCGTATTTAGGCGGTGCCCTATTTAAAGTGAATGTAGCTGTCTCTTGGCGTATCCCCAAAATGATAGCGGTAAATCGGTAGAGACATCATAGATCGCACCATATCCAATAGAGTGCGATTCTGACGTTCGGACACACCGTTCTGTTGAGGTGTTCGAGGCGGCGTGAGTTGTGAAACGATTCCACATTTCCTTAAGTGTGTACCAAATTCGTGACTTAAATATTCTCCTCCACGATCGATCACAAGAATTTTATCTTTTGGTCACTTTGATTCTCTACTTCATTCTGAAATTCCTTGAACTTTTCAAAGGTCTCGAGTTGTGTTTCATCAAGTAGACATACCCATATCTACTCAAGTCATCGGTGAGAGTGAGAACATAACGATATCCTCCATGAGCCTCAACACTCATTGGACCCTTTTTACATCGGTATGTATGATTTCCAATAAGTTGGTTGCTCGCTCCATTGTTACGGAAGCGAGTCTTGGTCATCTTGCCCATGAGGCATGGTTCACATGTGTCAAATGATTCATAATCGAGAGACTCTAAAGTCCATCAGCATGGAGCTTCTTCATGCGCTTGACACCAATGTGACCAAAGGCGGCGGTGCCAAAAGTATGTGGGACTATCGTTATCAACTTTACATCTTTTGGTATTCACACTATGAACATGTGTAACATTACGTTCGAGATTCATTAAGAATAAACCATTGACCATTGGAGCATGACCATAAAACATTTCTCTCATATAAATAGAACAACCATTATTCTCGGATTTAAATGAGTAGCCATCTCGTATTAAGCGAGATCCGATACAATGTTCATGCTCAAACTTGGCACTAAATAACAATTATTGAGGTTTAAAACTAATCCGTAGGTAAATGTAGAGGTAGCGTGCGGTGGCGATCACATCGACCTTGGAACCATTCCCGGCGCATCGTCACCTCATCCTTACCGAGGTCTCCGTTTATTCGCAGCTCTGCTTGTGAGTTACATATATGAGCAATGGCACGGTATCAAATACCGGGGAGTTACTACGAGTCTTGGTAAGGTACACATCAATTACATGTATATCAAATATACCTTTAGTGTTGCCCTCGGGTTAGGACCCAGTCAAATAGTTGATGCCATCGTCTTTCAGCTTGGTTTTCTCTAGGAGAGCGTTGAAGTTCATGGTGACATGGCGTTGGCCATTTGATCTACAAGACATATTTTGCAAAGACTTTAGACTAAGTTCATGATAATTAAGTTCATCTAATCAAATTGTTTAAGGAACTCCCTCAGATTTGACATCCCTCTAGTCATCTAAGTGTTACATGATCCGAAAGTCGACTAGGCCGTGTCCGATCATCACGTGAGACGGACTAGTCATCGTCGGTGAACATCTCCATGTTGATCGTATCTTCCATCGACTCATGTTCGACCTTTGGTCTCTTGTGTTCGAGGCCATGTGCATACATGCTAGGCTCGTCAAGTTAACCCTAAGTGTTTATGCATGTGTAAAACTGTCTTACACCCGTTGTATGTGAGCGTAAGGATCTATCACCCGATCATCACGTGGTGCTTGAAGCGACGAACTTTAGCAGCGGTGCACAGTTAGGGAGAACACTTTCTTGAAATTGTTATGAGGGATCATCTTATTTACTACCGTCGTTCTAAGTAAACAAGATGCATAAACATAATAAACATCACATGCAATTATATATAGTAGTGACATGATATGGCCAATATCACATAGCTCCTTTGATCTCCATCTTGGGCTCCATGATCATCTGTCACCGGCATGACACCATGATCTCCATCATCGTGTCTTCATGAAGTTGTCCGCCAGCGACTACTTCTACTTCTATGGCTAACGCGTTTAGCAATAAAGTAAAGTAATTTACATGGCGTTCTTCAATGACATGAGTCATACAAAAATAAAGACAACTCCTATGGCTCCTGCGGTTGTCATACTCATCGACATGCAAGTCGTGATTCCTATTACAAGAACATGATCTCATACATCACATATATCATTCATCATTCATCACAACTTTGGCCATATCATATCACAAAACACTTGCTGCAAAAACAAGTTAGGCGTCCTCTAATTGTTGTTGCAAGTTTTACGATGGCTGCAATAGGGTTCTAGCAAGAGCGTTTTCTTACCTACGTGAAAGCCTGGCGTGATTTGTCAACTTCTATTTACCCTTCATAAGGACCCTTTTCGCCGAATTCGCTCCAACTAAAGTGGGAGAGGCGGACACCCGCTTGACCACCTTATGCAACTAGTGCATGTCGATCGGTGGAACCGGTCTCACGTAAGCGTCGTGTAAGGTTGGTCGGGCAGCTTCATCCCACAATACCGCTGAAGCAAGATAAGACTAGTAGCGGCAAGCAAGTTGACAAGATCTCGCCCACAACAAAATTGTGTTCTACTCGTGCAATAGAGAACTACGCATAGACCTAGCTCATGATGCCCTTTGTTGGGGAGCGTTGCGAGAAAATTAAAAATTTCCACGGTTTCACCAAGATCCATCTATGAGTTCATCTAGCAACGAGTCATGGGAGAGTGATTGCATCTACATACCACTTGTAGATCGCGTGCGAAGCGTTCAATGGAGCAGGGATGATGGAGTCGTACTCGCCGTGATTCAGATCACCGATGACCTAGTCTGAGCGGACAGCACCTCCGCGTTCAACACACGTGCGGGCGGATAGCGTCTCCTCCTTCTTGATCCAACAAGGGAAAGGATAGGTTGATGATGATCCAGCCTGCCACGGCGTGGTGGTGGATGCAGCAGAACTCGGCAGGGCTTGGCTAAGCAACTACGGGAGGAGGAGGAGGTGTTGCGAGGGAGGAGGGCGCCCGGGGCTTATGGGTGCGGCCACCTCCTCCCCCCTTTATATAGGTGCAAGAGAGGGGGCGCAGCCTTGCCCTTCCTCCAAGGAAGGAGTGCGGACAAGAGGGGGGAGGTCCATCCTCCCCAAGGCACCTCGGAGGTGCCTTCCCCTTTAGGACTCTTCCCTTTTCTTATATCTTGGCGCATGGGCCTCTTGGGGCTGGTGCCCTTGGCCCATATAGGCCAGGCGCCCCCTACAGCCCATGTGCCCCAGGGCAGGTGGACCCCGATGGACCCGGACCCCTTCGGCACTCCGGTACAATACCGATAGCTTGTGAAACCTTTCGGCGCCCAAAATAAGATTTCCTATATATAAATCTTTACCTCCGGACCACGGAACTCCTCGTGACGTCCGGGATCTCATCCGGGACTCGAACAACATTCGGTTTGCTGCATACTCATATTCATACAACCCTAAGCGTCACCGAACCTTAAGTGTGTAGACCCTACGGGTTCGGAGACATCTTGAACATGACGAGGCGGCTCTCGGGCAATAACCAGCAGTGGGATCTGGATACCCATGTTGGCTCCCACATGCTCCTCGATGGTATCATCGGATGAACCACGATGTCGAGATTCAATCAAGCCGTATACTATTCCCTTTGTCAATCGGTATTTTACTTGCCGAGATTGATCGTCGGTATCCCAATACCTCGTTCAATCTTGTTGCTGGCAAGTCACTTTACTCGTACCGTAATGCATGATCCGTGACCAAACACTTGGTCACTTTGAGCTCATTATGATGATGCACTACCGAGTGGGCGGTGATACCTCTCCGTCATGCGGGTGACAAATCCAGTCTCGATCCGTGTCAACCCAGCAGACACTTTTGGAGATACGTAATGCACCTTTATAGTCACCCGTTACGTTGTGGCGTTTGGTACACCAAAGCACTCCTACGGTATCCGGGAGTTACGATCTCATGGTCTAAGGAAGAGATACTTGACATTGGAAAAGCTCTAGCAAAGCGAACTACGATCTTGTGCTATGCTTAGGATTGGGTCTTGTCCATCACATCATTCTCCTAATGATGTGATCCGTTATCAATGACATCCAATGTCCATAGTCAGAAACCATGACTATCTGTTGATCAACGAGCTAGTCAACTAGAGGCTCACTAGGGACATATTGTGGTCTATGTATTCACACGTGTATTACGATTTCCGGATAATACAATTATAGCATGAATAAAGACAATTATCATGAACAAGGAAATATAATAATACTACTTTTATTATTGCCTCTAGGGCATATTTCCAATAGTCGGATGACCGAACACAACTTCTAGCGATGAGGGAGCCCGTACAATGGGCATATAGGCTGGCATTACCCCTTTGAAGGAGGTGTTGCTATGGCGAATTTTGGTTGGGTCTATCCCCATTTTGCGGATTGTGTCACGATATAGCAGGTTTAGATCGCTACCTCCGTCCATTAGGACTTGTGTAAATTGAGTCCGTCGATTATAGGATCTAATATCAAGGCAGTCCATCCTGCGTTCGGATACTTCGGAATAGTCTGATGATCGAAGGTGATTGGTTTTGACAACCATCGTTGGGACTCTGCTTTGGGATGAACCGTGCGGTGGCGTGTTTCAATGGGCGCGCTCTGTTTTCCCTTTGTCATGAAGTGAGTTCACTGTTTTGACTTTTTGTGGGAAATTCTTTTGTTTTCGGTGCTTTCTGCTTGTGGGGTTCGTCATCGTCCTCGCTTGGTGTGTCAAGCCCCTTGTGTTCGGCATTGAGTTTGTCGGACTGCTTGAAGACCAACAATCTCTGTGGGTATGGTTTGCGGGCTTTCGGAATCTTGTGGATTTGGCATATTTTGTCCAAGATTTTGTTTAGGTTGGATAGCTCGTCGTTGTTGTCCTTGAGGGCAGTTTTCATGATTCTTTGGGAGCTTGAATCCGGCGTTGGTGTCGTGCTCTTGGGCTGTTCCCCTTTGTCGGCGCTGGTCCTTTGGGCTTGAGGGTAAGTATTTTATGGCATGGAGATCATCTCCTCTAGCCATGTGTATGTGGAGGATGTAATCCTCAATCCAGACTCAGTGCATTGTTCCGTCGTATGCCTCTATGTTTACGGGTTTGAATCCCGCTGAGAATTCGTGATCCATCACCTCATCGGTGAAACACAGGGGGTGTGCGGCACCCCTATACTTGGGTGTGCCATGATGTTCGGATATTTGGCGTGTTGCATTGCTTGGAAGAGCCTACTTTCTTGGCCCATAGATGGACCTAAGCTGGGCCATCCTTTTGATCTGAATCCTTATGTGGATCGCGTGCGGCTTAATGTGTGGCGCCGCTTGCCGCTCCATGTTTGCCATGTGGTCGTCTATCCGACAGGCGGCCTCTTTGTTCTTTGATTGCGGGGCTCTCGGCCTCCTCATCAATTGGGCAGTAATTTGCGCTTTGGGTAGCTCTTTGTTTGGCGGTATCGCCCGTATTTCCCCTAACGGTGTTGAGTACTTTGCTCCATCGATTCTGAGTGCATCTTCCGCTGTTTTGAGCTTCGCTTCTACTTTTTCAGGCTACTGCGCGATGGCGGCGAGCCTTTCGTGGAAGTTCTTCTGCTCCAACTATTTGTCGGCGTGAGATCGTGGGACTGTTATCTTCTTGGGGACGGGTTGTTTATCAAGTTGTCCTGTTGAGACGGTTGCTTTCGATAGCATGTTAAATCGCGCCTTTGGTTCGCCCTGCTCTATGGCTGGGTCTTTGTGGCTACCGTCTTTGTCGGCGGGACTTGGTCTTGGCGTTTATGTTGCCATTTGGCTGCTTTTCGAGGATTTATCCTTCGTAGTGTCCCGTTGTTCCTCGTCGTCACTTCCTTTAGGTGTATCCACCATGTATACATCGTGGGATGAGGTGGCTGTCCAGTATCTTATAGGTGCTGGTTCATGGTTGTCTCCTACATCGTCGTCCATACCGTCGATGTCTTTGGAATCGAAATCGAGCACGTCGTTTAAGCTTTCGAAAGTGGCTACAAAGTGGGCGGTGGGTGGGCGTTGAATTTCTTCGTCGTCTGCATCCCAACCTTCCTGACCGTAGTCCGGCCGGGGCTCTCCTGATAAAGAGAGACTTTAGTGAATTCGGGATGTCGCCAAAGGCGAGTCTTGAAAGATGTCTGCGGCGGTGAACTCCATAACTTGGCGCCAAGTGGATTCGATTAGCGGGCGCGGAGGTTCGAGTCAGGAGAGAGTCCGGCACCTTGAGTCACGGTCTTCATAAGGACAGGGATGGAGTTGGCTCAATCGCCTTTAGAGATCATAGCCCCGAGGTGGTGTCCAACCACTCGTCCTCGTCGTGAGTCGGCTCGAGCTAAGGGTCGGAGGCGGACTGATGCGACTTCGAGGAGCCTTGTTCGGCGTGAGCTAGATCATGCCCATCAAGGCAGTCAGTGGCGCTTGGCTGTGGTTGAATCCGTCGAAGATCAAGTCTCCACGGATGTCGGCCGTGTAGTTCAAACTCCCAAATCTGACCTGATGGTCGGGCGTAACTTTCAATCTGCTCGGATGGCCAAGTGAATTGGCCCGCGATGCAAAACCGCCCGAATCTGAAGATCTGTCCGGGAGAAAAGTCTCACCTGGACGCGTCGTTATTGATGATCGAAGAAGCCATCAGACCCACGGATGGCGACACGGAGGAACTCGCAATGAAAGCACCAATGTCGGTGTCAAAACCGGCGGATCACGGGTAGGGGTCCCGAGCGTGTGCGTCGGGCGGATGGTAACGAGAGACAAGGGACACGATGTTTTTACCAGGTTGGGCCCTCTCGATGGAGGTAAAACCCTACTCCTGCTTGATTAATATTGATGATATGGGTAGTACAAGAGTGGATCTACCACGAGATCGAGAGGCTAAACCCTAGAAGCTAGCCTATGGTATGATTGTTGTCCGTCCTACGGACTAAAACCCTCCGGTTTATATAGACACGGATAGGGTTAGGGTTACAGAGTCGGTTACAATGGTAGGAGATCTACATATCTGTATCGCCAAGCTTGCCTTCCACGCCAAGGAAAGTCCCATCCGGACACGGGACGAAGTCTTCAATCTTGTATCTTCATAGTCCAGGAGTCCGGCCAACGGTGATAGTTCGGCTATCCGGACACCCCCTAATCCAGGACTCCCTCACCCTCCGTCCGGGTTTGTTAGGCCCCCTTTTATTTTGAGAAAAGTTTGACCGTGCATTTAAATTATAATATGTAAACTATATGTCACAGAATCTATGCCATAGAAAACCTCTTTCGAATACAATCCAACAATATATTTTTTGTATCATATACTTTATATATTTTTAGTCAAATACATAGTCAAAGTTGGACCCAAAATACTATGGGGCCTAATAAATCCGGATGGAGGTAGTATAGTTTCTTGTGTTGATTACTCTTTGTAGTTTATGCTTAAAAATTTATTAGTAAAAGATTCATATGTTCAGATTGTTATTCATACTTTCATCCGCACTGACCATGCTCCATATGATGTGTTGTAATCCGTTACATTCTTGAGGACATGAGATAAACCTTGTTGCTATTGATCTTGAATATGTGGAGATAATAGGAGCAAATCAACTACCACTTAAATGTGAGAGAAAACCCATCAATTACCCTTGAATGAGGAGGGAGAAGGAAATCAATTCATTTCTCCATAAGAAATTGGTGGGATATAATGGAAATGGAGATATGGATAGGGACAGGGGCCTTTGTGGAGAAGATTGAAAGTGCGTTATATCGACTAGAGGGGGGGTGAATAGGCGATTTTTATGAATTCTTCACTGAGGAATTTGTCGGTGAGGAAATTCCTTAGCGAAGAACTACTTGCAATGGAATAAGTACTCGAAGTAAGCATAACAGAATCTGAGACATAGTCATCATGATGAAATGAAGACAAGCCTGAGTCTGAGAAAGCGTAATCAGGATAACACAAGATGAAGACAAAGCAGTGAAGAAATTGGGCGAGGAAATTGAGAAAGTCTTGATCAAAGTCTTCAAACACGGATATGATGAAACAGTCAACACAGTAATGAGGAAATGAAAGAGTTGAGGAAATAGAACCAGTAAGGTTGGTGAAGACAATGATTTGGTAGACCAGTTCCAGCTGCTGCCTCGGTTATGCGTCTGGTTGGGCGGTGAGTATTTAAACTCGAGGACACGAGTCCGACACCCGATCCTGAGCACGCAGCTCGGGACACCAAGTCCTCACCGTATTCTCCTTGAACTAAGGTCACACAGACCTCATCCAATCACTCGTGGTAAGTCTTGAGCGACTTCCAAACCTTCACAGACTTCGGTCACTTGGTGATCCACAATTCCTCTTGGATGCTCTAGACCATGGCGCCTAACCGTGCGGAAGAAGCCTGATCTTCAAAGGTAACAAGCGTCGGATCCACGCAGGATCAATCTCTTGATGATGCTCAATCACTTTGGGCTTGTAGGTGTTTGGGTTTGGGTTTTCCTCACTCGATGATTTTCGCTCAAAGTCCTCGGAGGATGGGTTGCTCTCAAATGACAAGTGTCAAGTTCTCTCGGAGAGCCAACCAGCTAGTGGTTGTAGAGTGACTATTTATAGCCTAGGGAGCAGAGCCGACATGATAAGACATAAATGCACTTCAATGATATGACCGTTAGGTGGATAAGATATTTTGGACAGTGGCGCGCTGACACAACAGCAGTCAGAAATTTGACTCTCAAATTCCTCGGGGCTATCATGTTCCTCCTTTGTGTAGGCAATCCGCCTTGGCGAATTCCTAACTCCTCGGTCGAACAAATTCCTTAGCGACCAGAAGAACTTCGTCTCTGTCACTGAAGAAATTGATTGAACTATATGAGATTTCCAAAGGCTTCACTCGAAGGGATTGGTAGGTGTAGGATTTTGAGTTGAGCATCACATGGAAAATTTTCCTTAGTATTTCCTCGACCCCCTTTAACGATCACGGTGTTTCCTATGACTCAAGAAAGAGAAAACAAAACTACGAAAACAAAAGTCTTCACGCTTCATGTTCCTCAAATGAATACCAAGTCTTCAAGGTCACACCAATTTCTTCACTTTCAAAGTCTTGAGAATATCAAAGTCTTGATCGAAGAACTTCATTTTTAGAATTCGACTTTCTCTGTAAATATCAAATTCCTCATAGACTTATAGACCTGTGTACACTCATAAACACATTAGTCCCTTAACCTATAAGTCTTCAATACACCAAAATCACTAAGGGCACTAGATGCACTTACAATCTCCCCTTTTGGTGATTGATGACAATATAGGTTAAGTTTTCAACGAGGATAAACATATGAAGTGTAAATACTGATATTGAGGAATTTGATTGCAAGATATAGAAGAACTCCCCCTGAAGATGTGCATAGTGTGGAATTTGCTTTTGAGGCAATGCACATTTGAAGAGTTGAATCATGGAGATCTCCCCTATATCTTGTAATTCATACGCATTTGACATATAATATGAAGAATTTGAAATGCATGATGAAATATGGTGGTGATGTAATTCAGCAGCGTGTATTAACATATAACGAAGAATAAGCATGCGAGAGGAACACATCAAAAGTATCGAGCACCATCGAGTTTAAGATTACAACTCGATCCAATAAAAGTTTCAGAAGATCGAGAGTTGTAACTTAGCAGAAAAACACCCATATAATAGACCGCTTGAAGAATAACTCAAATTTCTCCCCTTTGTCATCGAATGACAAAAGGATCAAAAGCGAGGACTACGCCTACGAAGAATATCAAGTTGATGGAGGCGCCCGGCGTTGTCGAAGTCGGTTATCGTAGTAGGGACTGCCGCGATGTCGTCAAGTCTTCATTTTCATCAATGTCGTGATGAAGAATAGGGCTGGCAACCAAGGAAGGAACCTTGACCTTCTTGAATTTCCTCGATGGAGGTGCAGACCAGTCAAATTCTTCCTTGAGACCCATTTTCTTTAGATCTTCTGCGTTGTAGACATGAGATAGAACAACCCAGAAATGCGGTTGAAGGTTTCATGGAGGTAGTATTGGTTTTCTTCACAACATTGTGTGTTGAGGTCATGTTGTGAAGAATTGAACCAAGCGGCGCTTGACCCATTTATGATTGCGATCAACTTTCGATGAAGATTGAGGAGTAACTCACGATCAGTCATCACCACAGGTCTTTGTGGCTTGAGGATTTTGCTTGGCATAGTTATTGGCGCGAGAGACATGTGTGGCGAGTCATCATTGGTGGAGTAGGATGCAGCCTTGCGAAATTGACCATCAATGGACGAATGCCTTCATCTATCACAGCAGTTGCCTTGCCTTTGTCATCGGTGAGGAAAATGTCCGTTTGAGGACTTCAATTGGAGGCAAGTAGTTGTAGTGGTTGAGTATCAGCCTTGTAATTGAGTGAAGACCTTGTCTGATGAACCACATAATCCATGGTGCATAAGGCTTCAGCTCAAATGGTGACATAGCAATATTGCCATAGTCCTCATGAAGAAATCATGGAAGTTGCAGGAGCGCCATGAATGATATTGAAAAGCATATTCTTCATGATGCCAGCGACTTCTTCATTATTTGAGTCGTGGCCTTTGATAGGACTCATTGTCTTCGTCGAATCGATAGACAGTCAGAGGCACATACAATAATTCCTTGACGAGGAATTTGGTTAGAGGCCTGCCACGGCTTTAAAGGCTTCATCGGCACTTGCATGTAATGATTTGTAAGCTCAGGTTCATTGTAGATGCAGCGAGCACCATCAGCGGGAGGGCCGAGTGTGAGGGCATGAAACAATTCGATTCTTTGGTGCCTTGTAGTGAGTATTTTCTGACATCCAGTCCAGCACCCATGAGTTCACATTTCAGAATTTCCTGTGATGTGCAGCGTCGCATAGAATTGAAGAATGAGTTCTTCATTCCAATCATAGATGTCAATGCAGAAATTCAGCAATCCAGCATCGTGAAGAATGCTGAGGACTGGCTCGAAGCCTGGCAGAGATTCCATGTCCACGTGAGGAATGTGTGCATGATCGAAGACTTTGTCTTTGTCGAATAGCTTAGAGGAATAAAAGTTGGCTTGACTAGCAGTCCATAAATGCCTCTTCCTTATGCGAGCAGAATCATAAGGGTTGTAATCAGTGAAGAAAACATGCTTGCCAAAGAAGTCTTCAGCCTTGAACTTTTGCTTGCGCGAGAATGGATCATTTGGTTTTGGCAGAGGAGTGTCAGTGAGTTGCATCACTACCTCACGAATCGCAATCTCAGGTTCTTCAGGCTGAGGATTTTCTGGTTCCTCTTCATTTGCAGTCTGCGTGTTCAAAGGATCAGCAGCAGCAAGTTCTTCAGCACTAGTGGCTGGAATTTCTTCATGCACAGACGAGGTGGGATGAGTTTCTTCAGAGCCCAGCTGAATGGTTGGTGCGGGGACTGAGGTATTTGTTGTATTGGGGTGAAGAGTGGAATTGGGATCTGACTTTCCCAAAGTCATCATTCATCACAGGCGTTGTGCATCCAATATCCCGTCTTCATCTTCAATTTCTTCAATGCCGCCTCTTGACTATGGCGAGGCATTGGCGAGAAACAACAGGTGGTGAAGGATCGCATCCACTTCAATTTCTTCATCAATCTGCTCGTGAAGCGCAGAATGATTTTCTTCATCGAGATCCGCTAGGGATCACATATTCTTCACCAAAAGGAACAAGGTCCTTTGATGGCATGGTGGAAATCGGAACGCATCAATCGGATTTTCAAAGCGAGCTGGTCATAGGCTTCATCTTCTTTGGAGCTAAATATTACGAAGCAGCTGATGCTTTCCTTTTCTTCTTTGCAACTCGCTCTGCAGCCTTGGTCTTCTTCACATCGATGCGGATGGAAGGATAGGAGTTAGTGTAGGCGCGGGAGGAGCTTAGGAATCTGTTTGAATTTCTTGGTATGGCGGTGCGGTTGCCACGACTTCTTCGATTTCTTGAGCACCACTAGTGGATGCCACAGCAATTTCTTCAGTGGCTAGAATGGAGTCATCAGCCACGGAACTAGCATTTTCTTCATTTGGAAATCATCGGTGGTCTTGGCATGTTCTTGATGGGCTGAGCGGAGGCCCGACTGAGGAACTTCTTGTTGCGTTGGGCTGCAACATTGGTGAATTTCTTAGTCAGGTTGACAAATCTGACTTTGGCTCCTGCCAATCAGCATAATGCGCATCGAAGTCATCGGCTGAGGGCTTTGATTTCAGGCTGGATCTTGAGGAGTTCCTCGGTTGTCATTTTGACAACGTTTTCCTCGAGGAACTTCTCTTTCTGGCTGAGCCTTCTTGATCTGCCTAGCCTTCTCAAATTTCCATTTCTCTTCAGTGATGAAATGGGTCAGCATATGACTTTGGCTAGGAGTCAAATGAAAATCAGGCATGGGGGTGTCTGGATCCTTGTGCCAGAGATTAATGTAATCGAGGATCGCCCTTGGATCCAAAAGTAGTGGCACAGATGTGCCTTTGGCTCTAGCGGCCCTTTCTTGTCTGTCTCTGATGATTTCTGCAAGTTCATCATCATCAGCTTCATCGTCAGATGGCACTTGGAAGGCAACATGTTTCTTCTTTGGACTTGGCCGAGGACCTCGACCAGCCGTTGCCTTTGTCTTGATGAGTGGGGCTGATGAAGAGTTTGGTGCAAGTGAGGAACTCATTTGAGACACCAAAGGAAATAGAGATGCCTGCAGTCCTTTGTACGTGGCGGATGCACAGTCTTGAGGACTTTGCGAACAGGTGAGGACTTTGGAGGAGGCTGAGGATTTTGGAGGAGCGACATGAGGCGGCCGTGAGGGCTTTGAAGATTCTGGCCGTGAGGGCATTCTTTGAGAACTTGGCCGTGAGGGCACAATTGGTGAAGCACTTGGCTTGTCTTGGGCTTCTTTGCCATTGATTTCCTAGGCTTGATAGAGGCCTCGGTGGCAGCAGCGATGTGAGTCTTCATTGAATTTCCTCTTTGCTTCTTTGGCTTGTATCGCCAACTTGGCTTGGCGCTTGGCCCATTCTTGGGAAAATCCTCACCATGCTTGATCTTTGGTGAAGGAAATATGCCCTAGAGGCAATAATAAAGTTATTATTTATTTCCTTATTTCATGATAAATGTTTATTATTCATGCTAGAATTGTATTAACCGGAAACATGATACATGTGTGAATACATAGACAAACTTAATGTCACTAGTATGCCTCTACTTGACTAGCTCATTAATCAAAGATGGTTATGTTTCCTAACCATAGACATGTGTTGTTATTTGATTAATGGGATCACATCATTAGGAGAATGATGTGATTGACATGACCCATTCCGTTAGCCTAGCACTTGATCGTTTAGTATATTGCTATTGCTTTCTTCATGACTTATACATGTTCCGATAACTATGAGATTATGCAACTCCCGTTTATCGGAGGAACACTTTGGTGCTACCAAGCGTCTGGCGTAACTGGGTGATTATAAAGGAGTACTACAGGTGTCTCCAAAGGTACATGTTGGGTTGGCGTATTTGAGATTAGGTTTTGTCCTCCGATTATCGGAGAGGTATCTCTAGGCCTTCTCGGTAATACACATCACATAAGCCTTGCAAGCATTGCAACTAATAGGTTAGTTGCGAGATGATGTATTACGGAGCGAGTAAAGAGACTTGTCGATAGCGAGATTGAACTAGGTATTGGATACCGGCGATCAAATCTCGGGCAAGTAACATACCGATGACAAAGGAACAGCGTATGTTGTTATGCGGTTTGACCGATAAAGATCTTCGTAGAATATGTAGGAGCCAATATGGGCATCAGGTTCCGCTATTGGTTATTGACCGAGAATAGTTCTAGGTCATGTCTACATAGTTCTCGAACCCGTAGGGTCTGCAACAACGTTACGATGGCGGTTATATTATGAGTTTATGAGTTTTGATGTACGAAGGAGTTGAGTCCCGGATGAGATCGGGGACATGACGAGGAGTCTCGAAATGGTCGAGGCGTAAAGATCGATATATTGGACGACTATATTCGGAGTTCGGAAGGTTCGAGTGATTCGGTATTTTTGAATGCCGGAGAGTTACGAGAATTCGCGGGAGAAGTATTGGGCCTTATTGGGCCATACGGGAAAAGAGAGTGGCTGCCTAAGGCAGGCGCGCCCCAAGGCCTAGTCCGGGTGGACTGGGGAGAACGCACACCCTCCTTCCTTCCTTCTCTCTTCCTTTCCTTCTCTCCTACTCCTACTACATGGAAGGTCTCCTAGTTGGACTAGGAAAGGAGAATCCTACTCTGGTGGGAGTAGGACTCCTCCTGGCGCGCCCTCCTTGGCGGCCGCCCCTCCCCTTGCTCCTTTATATATGGGGCAGGGGGCACCCCATAAGACACAAGTTGATCTGGATCGTTCCTTAGCCGTGTGCGGTGCCCCCTCCACCATATTCCACCTCGGTCATATCGTCAGCGAGTTTACGCGAAAGCCTGCGCGATGAGCAACATCATCGTCCTGCCGCCGTCGTCTTGTGGAACTCATCGGCAGCTTTGCTGGATCGGAGCCGGGAATCGTCATCGAGCTGAATGTGTGCTGAACTTCGGAGGTGCCGTCGTTCGGTACTTGGATCGGTCGGATCGTGAAGGCGTCGACTACATCAACAGCGTTGTGATAATGCTTCCGCTTACGGTCTCACAGTGCGTGGACAATACTCTCCCTCTCGTTGCTATGTCATCACAATGATCTTGCGTGTGCGTAGGATTTTTTGAAATTACTCGTTCCCCAGCAGTGGCATCGAGCCTGGTTTTATCGTTGATGTTATATGCGAGTAGAACACCGTGAGTTGTGGGCGATACAAGTCATACTACTTACCAGCATGTCATACTTTGGTTGGCGGTATTGTGAGATGAAGCGGCCGGACCGACATTAAGCGTCGCTTACGCGAGACTGGTTTCACCGCTGCGAGCACTTTCGTTGCTTAAAGGTGGTGGCGGGTGTCTGTCTCTCTCACTTTAGTTGAACCGAGTGTGGCTCGCCCGGTCCTTGCGAAGGTTAAAACATCACCAACTTGACAAACTATCGTTGTGGTTTTGATGCGTAGGTAAAACGGTTCTTGCTCAGCCCGTAGCAGCCACGTAAAACTTGCAACAACAAAGTAGAGGGCGTCTAACTTGTTTTGGAAGGGCATGTTGTGATGTGATATGGTCAAGGCGTGATGCTATATTTTATTGTATGAGATGATCATGTTTTGTAACGAGTTATCGGCAGCTGGCGAGAAGCCATATGGTTGTCGCTTTATTGTATGAAATGCAAGCGCCATGTAATTGCTTTACTTTATCACTAAGCGGCAGCGATAGTCGTAGAAGCAATAGTTGGCGAGGCGACAACAATGCTACGATGGAGATCAAGGTGTCGCGCGGTGGCGATGGTGATCATGGCGGTGCTCGGAGATGGAATCACAAGCACAAGATCATGATGGCCATATCATATCACTTATATTGATTGCATGTGATGTTTATCCTTTATGCATCTTATCTTGCTTTGATTGATGGTAGCATTTTAAGATGATCTTTCACTAATTATCAAGAAGTGTTCTCCCTGAGTATGCACCGTTGCCAAAGTTCATCGTGCCCGGACACCGCGTGATGATCGGGTGTGATAAGCTCACGTCCATCTACAAGCGGGTGCAAGCCAGTTTTGCACAGCGGAATACTCAGGTTAAACTTGCGAGCCTAGCATATGCAGATATGGCCTCGGAACACGGAGACCGAAAGGTCGAGCATGAATCATATAGTAGATATGATCAACATAGTGATGTTCACCATTGAAAACTACTCCATCTCACGTGATGATCGGTTATGGTTTAGTTGACTTGGATCACGTGATCACTTAGATGGCTAGAGAGATGTCTGTCTAAGTGGGAGTTCTTAAGTAATATGATTAATTGAACTTAAATTTATCATGAACTTAGTCCTGGTAGTATTTTACAAATTATGTTGTAGATCAATAGCTCGCATTGTTGCTTCCCTATGTTTGTTGCTTTCATATGTTTATTTTAATATGTTCCTAGAGAAAATTGTGTTGAAAAATGTTAGTAGCAATGATGCGGATTGGATCCGTGATCGAGGTTTATCCTCATTGCTGCCTGAAGAATTATGTCCTTAATGCACGCTAGGTGACAGACCTATTGCAGGAGCAAATGCGGGCGTTATGAGCGTTTGGCTAGCTCAATATGATGACTACTTGATAGTTTAGTGCACCATACTTAGCGGCTTAGAATCGGGACTTCAAAGGCGTTTTGAGCGTCACGGACCATATGAGATGTTCCAGGAATTGAAGTTAATATTTCAAGAAAATACCGAGTTGAGAGATATGAAGTCTCCAACAAGTTCTATAGCTAAAAGATGGAGGAGAATCGCTCAACTAGTGAGCATGTGCTCAGATTATGCAGGTACTTCAATCGCTTGAATCAAGTGGGAGTTAATGTTCGAGAAAAGATAGTGATTGACAGAATTCTCTAGTCACCATCACCAAGTTAGTAGAACTTCGTGATGAACTATAATATGCAAGGGATGAAAAAGTAATTCCCAAGCTCTTTGTGATGCTGAAATCGCGAAGGTAGAAATCAAGAAAAGAGCATCAAGTGTTGATGATTGACAAGACCACTAGTTTCAAGAAAGGGTAAAGGAAAGAAAGGGAACTTCAAGTAGAATGACAAGCAAGTTGTCACTCCGTGAAGAAGACCAAAGCTGGACCAAAGCACTGGCTGAGTGCTTACACTACAAAGGAAATAGTCCTTTGAGCGGAAATGCCCCAAGTATTTGGCGGATAAGAAGGATGGCAAAGTGAACAAAGGTATATTTGATATACAGATTATTGATGTGTATTTTACTAGTGTTAGTAGCAACCCCTCGGTATTTGATACTGGTTCGGTTGCTAAGAGTAGTAACTTCAAGCAGGAGTTGAGAATGAACAGAAACTAGTTGAAGGGGAAGTGACGATGAGTGTTGGAAGTAGTTCCAAGATTGATATGATCATCATCACACACTCCCAATACTTTCGGGATTAGTGTTAAACCTAAATAAATGTTATTTAGCTTTTGCGTTGAGCATGAATATGATTTGATCATGTTTATTGCAATCTGGTTATTCATTTAAAGTCGGAGAATAATTGTTGTTACATTTACATGAATAAAACCTTCAATGGTCATACACCCAATGAAAATAGTTTATTGGATCTCGATCGTAGTGATACACATATTCATAATATTGATGCCAAAAGATGCAAAGTTAATAATGATAGTGCAACTTATTTGTTGCCTTTGCCGTTTAGGTCATATCGATTGTAAAGCGCATGAAGAAACTCCATAAAGATGGATTTTGGAATCACTTGGTTATGAATCATTTGATGCTTGCGAACCGTGCCTTTTGGGCAAGATGACTAAAACTCCATTCTCGGAACAATGGAACAAGCTACTAACTTGTTGGAAATAACACATATATACCGATGTATGCGATCAATGAGTGTTGATGCTCGTGGCAAATATCGTTATTTTTGACCTTCACAAGATGATTTGAGTAGATATGGGTATATCTACTTGATGAAACATAAGTCTGAAATAGTTGAAAGGTTCAAAGAATTTCAGAGTGAAGTGGAAAATCATCGTAACAAGAAAATAAAGTTTCTGTGATCTGATCGTGGAGATGAATATTTGAGTTACGAGTTTGGTCTTCAATTAAAACAATGTGAAATAGTTTCACAGCTCATGCCACCTGGAACACCACAACGTTATGGTGTGTCCGAACGTCGTAACCATACTTTATTTTGATATGGTGCGATCAATGATGTCTCTTACCGATTTACCAATATCGTTTTGGGGTTATGCATTAGAGACAGCTGCATTCACGTTTAATAGGGCACCATCTAAATCCGTTGAGACGACACCGTATGAACTATGGTTTAGCAGTAAATCTAAGCCGTCGTTTCTTAAAGTTTGGAGTTGCGATGCTTATATGAAAAAGGTTTTCAACCTGATAAGCTCGAACCCAAATCGGAGAAGTGCGTCTTCATAGAATACCCAAAGGAAACTATTGGGTACACCTTCTATCACAGATCCGAAGGCAAGTTATTCGTTGCTAAGATGGATCCTTTCTAGAGAAGGAGTTTCTCTCGAAAGAAGTGAGTGGGAGGAAAGTAGAACTTGATGAGGTAATTGTACCTTCTCCCAAATTGGAAAGTTGTTCATCACGAAGTCAGTTCGATGATTCCTACACCAATTAGTGAGGAAGTTAATGATGATGATCATGAAACTTCAGATCAAGTTGCTACCGACCCTCGTAGGTCTTCGAGTAAGATCCGCACGAGTGATGCGGTAATCGTGTTCTAGAAGTCATGTTACTAGACCATGATGAACCTCGAACTATGAGGAAGCGATGATGAGCCCAGATTCATGAAATGGCTTGAGGCCATAAAATCTGAGATATGATCCATGTATGAGAACAAAGTATGGACGTTGATTGACTTGCTCGATGATCAGCAAGCCATGTTAAATAAATGGATCTTCAAGAGGAAGACGGACGTTGATAGTAGTGTTACTATCTACAAAGCTCGACTTGTTGCAAAAAGGTTTTCGACAAGTTCAAGGTGTTGAATACGATGTGATTTTCTCACTCGTAACGATGCTTAAGTCTGTCCGAATCATGTTAGAAATTGCCACATTTTATGAAATATGGCAAAAGGATGTCAAAACTGCATTCCTTAATGGATTTATTAAAGAAGAGTTGTATATGATGCAACCAGAAGGTTTTGTCTATCCTAAAAGGTGCTAACAAAGTGTGCAAGCTCCAGCGATCCATTTATGGACTGGTGCAAGCCTTTCGGAGTTGGAATATACGCTTTGATGAGTTGATCAAAGCATATGGTTTTATCTGAGACTTTTGAGAAGCCTGTATTTACAAGAAAGTGAGTGGGAGCTCTGTAGCATTTCTAATATTATATGTGGATGACATATTGTTGATTGGAAATGATATAGAAATTCTGGATAGCATGAAAGGATACTTGAATAAGAGTATTTCAAAGAAAGACCTCAGTGAAGCTGCTTACACATTGAGCATCAAGATCTATATAGATAGATCAAGGCGGCTTGATAAGATTTTTCAATGAGTACATACCTTGATAAATTTTGAAATAGTTCAAAATGGAGCAGTCAAAGAAGGAGTTCTTGCACTGTGTTGCAAGATGTGAAGTTGAGTAAGACTCAAGACCCGACCATGGCGAGAAAATAGAAAGAGAATGAAAAGTCATTCCCTATGCCTCGATCATAGGTTCTATAAAGTATGCTATGCTATGTACCGGACCTATTGTATACCTTGCTCTGAATTTGGCAAGGGAGTACAATAGTGATCTATAGTAGATCCTTTGGACATTGGTCAAAAACATCCTTAGTGAGGACTAAGGAAATATTTCTCGATTATGGAGGTGATAAAAGAGCCCGTCGTAAAGAGTTACATCGATGCAAGATTTTTACACTGATCCAGATGACTCTAAGTCTCAATCTGGATACATATTGAAAGTGGGAGCAATTAGCTAGAGTAGCTCCGTGCAGAGCATTGTAGAGATAGAATATTTGCAAAATACATACGGCTCTGAATGTGACAGACCGTTGACTAAGCTTCTCTCACGAGCAAAACATGATCATACCTTAGTACTCTTTGGGTGTTAATCACATAGCGATGTGAACTAGATTATTGACTCTAGTAAACCCTTTGGGTGTTGGTCACATGACGATGTGAACTATGGGTGTTAATCATATCTGATATGAATATTGGTGTTAAATCACATGGCGATGTGAACTAGATTATTGACTCTAGTGCAAGTGGGAGGCTGAAGGAAATATGCCCTAGAGGCAATAATAAAGTTATTATTTATTTCCTTATTTCATGATAAATGTTTATTATTCATGCTACAATTGTATTAACGGAAACATGATACATGTGTGAATACATAGACAAATTTAATGTCACTAGTATGCCTCTACTTGACTAGCTCATTAATCAAAGATGGTTATGTTTCCTAACCATAGACATGTGTTGTTATTTG
>JAHIAM010005398.1:0-38241 GCA_021605205.1 Aegilops longissima
GTGTCTTTGGGGTGCCCCCACTTACCGTATATAAAAGAACAAGGGGGAGGCGGCCGACCGGGAGGAGGCGCACCGGGAGAGTCCTACTCCCAGGGAGTAGGACTCCTCCCTTTCTTGTTGGATTAGGAGAAGGGGGAAAGAGGAGGAGGAGAAGAAGGAAAGGGGGGCACTGCCCCCCCTCCTTGTCCAATTTGGACTAGAGGGGGAGGGGGCGCGCGGCCTGCCCTGGCCGCCCCTCCTCTTTGAAGGAAATATGCCCTAGAGGCAATAATAAAGTTATTATTTATTTCCTTATTTCATGATAAATGTTTATTATTCATGCTAGAATTGTATTAACCGGAAACATAATACATGTGTGAATACATAGACAAACATAGTGTCACTAGTATGCCTCTACTTGACTAGCTCGTTGAATCAAAGATGGTTAAGTTTCCTAGCCATAGACATGAGTTGTCATTTGATTAACGGGATCACATCATTAGGAGAATGATGTGATTGACATGACCCATTCCGTTAGCCTAGCACTTGATCGTTTAGTATGTTGCTATTGCTTTCTTCATGACTTATACATGTTCTGTAACTATGAGATTATGCAACTCCGTTTACGGAGGAACACTTTGGGTGCTACCAAGCGTCTGGCGTAGCTGGGTGATTATAAAGGAGTACTACAGGTGTCTCCAAAGGTACTTGTTGGGTTGGCGTATTTGAGATTAGGTTTTGTCACTCCGATTGTCGGAGAGGTATCTCTAGGCCTTCTCGGTAATACACATCATATAAGCCTTGCAAGCATTGCAACTAATAAGTTAGTTGCGAGATGATGTATTCGGAGCGAGTAAATAGACTTGCGATAGCGAGATTGAACTAGGTATTGGATACCGGCGATCGAATCTCGGGCAAGTAACATACCGATGACAAAGGGAACAAAGTATGTTGTTATGCGGTTTGACCGATAAAGATCTTCGTAGAATATGTAGGAGCCAATATGGGCATCAGGTTCCGCTATTGGTTATTGACCAAGAATAGTTCTAGGTCATGTCTACATAGTTCTCGAACCGTAAGATCCATGCAACAAGGTTTCGATGCGGTTATATTATGAGTTTATGAGTTTTGATGTACGAAGGAGTTGAGTCCCGGATGAGATCGGGGACATGACGAGAGTCTCAAAATGGTCGAGGCGTAAAGATCGATATATTGGGCGACTATATTCGGAGTTGGAAGGTTCGAATGATTGGGTATTTTGAATGCGGAGAGTTACGGGAATTCGCGGGGAGAAGTATTGGGCCTTATTGGGCCCTGCAGGAGAGAGAAGGGCTGCCTAGGGCAGGCGCGCGCCCCAAGGCCTAGTCCGGTGGACTAGGGGAGGGGCCGCACCCCTTCCTCCTTCCCTTCCTTCTCTCCTACTCCTACTAGGAAAGGAGGAGTCCTACTCCGGTGGGAGTAGGACTCCCCCATGTCGCCTCCTCCTTGGCGGCCACCTCCTCCTTGCTCCTTTATATCTCTGGGGCAGGGGCACCCCATGACACACAAGTTGATCTCGGATCGTTCCTTAGCCGTGTCGGTGCCCCTTCCACCATATTCCACTTGGTCATATCGTCGCGGAGCTTAAGCGAAGCCCTGCGCGGAGAAGTCATATCGTCGCGGAGCTTAAGGCGAAGCCCTGCGTCGGTGGAGCATCATCATCGTCCTGCGCTGTCGTCTTGTGGAACTCATCCCGACACTTTGCTGGATCGGTCAGGGGATCGTCATCGAGCTGAGCGTGTGCAGAACTTCGGAGGTGCCGTCGTTCGGTGCTTGGATCGGTCGGATCGTGAAGGCGTCGACTACATCAACAGCGTTGTTATAACGCTTCGCTTTCGGTCTCACAGTGCGTGGGCGGACCTCTCCCTCTCGTTGCTATGCCATCACCATGGTCTTGCGTGTTCGTAGGAAATTTTTGAAATTACTCGTTCCCCAATGATGGCATCCGAGCCTGGTTTTATCGTTGATGTCATATGCGAGTAGAACACAAGTGAGTTGTGGGCGATATAAGTCATCTGCTTACCAGCATGTCATACTTTGGTTCAGCGGTATTGTGAGATGAAGCGGCCGGACCGACATTACAGCGTGCGCTTCTGGCGAGACTGGTTTCACCGCTCGAGCACTCGTTGCTTAAAGGTGACGGCGGTGTCTGTCTCTCTCACTTTAGTTGAACCGAGTGTGGCTCGCCCGGTCCTTGCGAAGGTTAAAACAGCACCAACTTGACAAACTATCGTTGTGGTTTTGATGCGTAGGTAAAACGGTTCTTGCTCAGCCCGTAGCAGCCACGTAAAACTTGCAACAACAAAGTAGAGGGCGTCTAACTTGTTTTGCAGGGCATGTTGTGATGTGATGTGGTCAAGGCGTGATGCTATATTTTATTGTATGAGATGATCATGTTTTGTAACGAGTTATCGACAGCTGGCAGGAGCCATATGGTTGTCGCTTTATTGTATGAAATGCAAGCGCCATGTAATTGCTTTACTTTATCACTAAGCGTAGCGATAGTCGTAGAAGCAATAGTTGGCGAGGCGACAACGATGCTACGATGGAGATCAAGGTGTCGCGCGGTGGCGATGGTGATCATGGCGGTGCTTGGCGATGGAATCACAAGCACAAGATGATGATGACCATATCATATCACTTATATTGATTGCATGTGATGTTTATCCTTTATGCATCTTATCTTGCTTTGATTGGCGGTAGCATTATAAGATGATCTCTCACTAAAATTATCAAGAAGTGTTCTCCTGAGTATGCACCGTTGCCAAAGTTCGTAGTACCCGGACACCGCGTGATGATCGGGTGTGATAAGTTCTCGTCCATCTACAGCGGGTGCAAAACAGTTGCTGCAGCGGAATACTCAGGTTAAACTTGCGAGCCTAGCATATAACAGATATGGCCTCGGAACACGGAGACCGAAAGGTCGAGCGTGAATCATATAGTAGATATGATCAATATAGTGATGTTCACCATTGAAACTACTCCATCTCACGTGATGATCGGACATGGTTTAGTTGATTTGGATCACGTAATCACTTAGATGACTAGAGATGTCTATCTAAGTGGGAGTTCTTAAGTAATATGATTAATTGAACTTTAATTTATCATGAACTTAGTCTGGTAGTATTTTGCAAATTATGTTGTAGATCAATAGCTCGCGTTGTTGCTTCCCTATGTTTTCATATGTGTTCCTAGAAAATTGTATTGAAAGATGTTAGTAGCAATGATGCGGATTGGATCCGTGATCTGAGGTTTATCCTCATTGCTGCATGAAGAATTATGTCCTTAATGCACGCTAGGTGACAGACCTATTGCAGGAGCAGATCGAGGCGTTATGAGCGTTTGGCTAGCTCAATATGAGCGAATCTGAGGCGTTATGAGCGTTTGGCTAGCTCAATATGATGACTACTTGATAGTTTAGTGCACCATGTAGCTGCTTAGAATCGGGACTTCAAAGGCGTTTTGAGCGTCATGGACCATATGAGATGTTCGAGGAATTGAAGTTAATATTTCAAGCAAATACCGAGTTGAGAGATATGAAGTCTCCAACAAGTTCTATAGCTAAAAGATGGAGGAGAATCGCTCAACTAGTGAGCATGTGCTCAGATTATGCAGGTACTTCAAATCGCTTGAATCAAGTGGGAGTTAATCTTCGGATAAGATAGTGATTGACAGAATTCTCTAGTCACCATCACTAAGTTACTAGAACTTCGTGATGAACTATAGTATGCAAGGGATGGAAAACGATTCCCGAGCTCTTACGTGATGTTGAAATCGTGAAGGTAGAAATCAAGAAAGAGCATCAAGTGTTGATGATTGACAAGACCACTAGTTTCAAGAAAGGGCAAAGGGAAAGAAGGGAACTTCAAGAAGAGCGGCAAGCAAGTTGCTGTTCGAGTGAAAAGCTCAAATCTGGACCTAAGCACGAGACTAAGTGCTTTTGCTGCAATGGAACTGGTCACTTGAGCGGAACTACCCCAAGTATTTGGCGGATAAAAGGATGGCAAAGTGAACAAGGGTATATTTGATATACAGATTATTGATGTGTATTTTACTAGTGTTTATAGCAACCCCTCGGTATTTGATCTTGGTTCGGTTGCTAAGAGTAGTAACTTGAAGCGGGAGTTGCAGAATGAAGCAGAAACTAGTTGAAGGGAAGTGACGATGAGTGTTGGAAGTAGTTCCAAGATTGATATGATCATCATCGCACACTCCTATACTTCGGGATTAGTGTGGAACCTAAATAAGTGTTATTTGGTGTTGAGCATAAATATGATTTGATCATGTTTATTGCAATCTGATTATTCATTTAAGTAAGAGAATAAATTGTTGTTACATTTACATGAATAAAACCTTATATGGTTACACACCAAATGAAAATGGTTCATTGGATCTCGATCATAGTGATACACATATTCATAATATTGAAACCAAAAGATGCAAAGTTAATAATGATAGTGCAACTTATTTGTGTACTTGCCGTTTAGGTCATATTGGTGTAAAGCGCATGAAGAAAACTCCATCTTGATGGACTTTTGGAATCACTTGATTATGAATCATTTGATGCTTGCGAACCGTGCCTTTTGGGCAAGATGACTAAAACTCCGTTCTCGGAACAATGGAACAAACTCTTGACTTATTGGAAATAATACATACCGATGTATGCGATTCAATGAGTGTTGATGCTCGTGGCAAGTATCATTATTTTCGACCTTCACAGATGATTTGAGCAGATATGCATATATCTTCTTGATGAAACATAAGTCTGAAATAGTTGAAAAGTTCAAAGAATTCAGAGTGAAGTAGAAAATCATCGTAACAAGAAAATAAAGTTTCTGCGATCTGATCGTGGAGATGAATATTTGAGTTCTGAGTTTGGTCTTCAATTAAAACAAAGTGGAATAGTTTCACAGCTCCGCCACAGAACACCACAATGTTATGGTGTGTCGAGCGTCATAACCGTACTTTATTACGATATGGTGCGATCAATGATGTCTCTTACCGATTTACCAATATCGTTTTGGGGTTATGCATTAGAGACAGCTGCATTCACGTTTAATAGGGCACCATCTAAATCCGTTGAGATGACACCGTATGAACTATGGTTTAGCGATAAACCTAAGTATCGTTTCTTAAAGTTTGGAGTTGTGATGCTTATGTGAAAAAGTTTTCACTGATAAGCTCGAACCTAAATCGGAGAATGCGTCTTCATAGAATACCCAAAGGTAACTATTGGGTACACCTTCTATCACAGATCCGAAAACAAGATATTTGTTGCTAAGATGGATCCTTTCTAGAAGAAGTTTCTCTCGAAAGAAGTGAGTGGGAGGAAAGTAGAACTTGATGAGGTAATTGTACCTTCTCCTTATTGGAAAGTAGTTCATCACAGGAATCAGTTCGGTGATTCCTACACCAATTAGTGAGGAAGTTAATGATGATGATCATGAAACTTCAGATCAAGTTGCTACCAAACCTCGTAGGTCTTCGAGTAAGATCCGCACCGAGTGATACGGTAATCATGTTCGGAAGTCATGTTACTAGACCATGATGAACCTACGAACTATGAGGAAGCGATGATGAGCCCAGATTCAGCGAAATGGCTTGAGACCATGAAATCTGAGATAGGATCCATGTATGAGATCAAAGTATGGACTTTGATTGACTTGCTCGATGATCGCAAGCCATGTTAAATAAATGGATCTTCAAGAGGAAGGCGGACAGCGATAGTAGTGTTACTATCTACAAAGCCCGACTTGTCACAAAAGGTTTTCGACAAGTTCAAGGTGTTGACTACAATGAGATTTTCTCAAGCTGTAGCGATGCTTAAGTCTGTCGAATCATGTTAGCAATTGCCACATTTTATGAAATCTGGCAAATGGATGTCAAAACTACATTCTTTAATGGATTTATTAAAGAAGAGTTGTATATGATGCAACGAGAAGGTTTGTCAATCCTAAAGGTGCTAACAAAATGTGCAAGCTCAGCGATCCATCTATGGACTGGTGCAAGCATCTCGGAGTTGGAATACGCTTTGATAAGTTTATCAAAGCATATAGTTTATCTGAGACTTACGGTGAAGCCTGTATTTACAAGAAAGTGAGTGGGAGCACTACTGACATTTACGATAAGTATATGTGAATGACATATTGTTGATCGGAAATAATGTAGAATTATTACGCAAAGCATAAAGGAGTATTTGAAAGGAGTTTTTTCAAAGAAAGGACCTCGGTAAAGCTGCTTACATATTGAGCATCAAGATCTATTGAGATAGCTCAAGGCGGCTTGATAAGTTTTTCAATAAGTACCTACCTTGTCAAGATTTTGAAATAGTTCAAAATGGAGCAGTCAAAGAAAGAGTTCTTGCTGTGTTGCAAAGGTGTGAAATTGAGTAAGACTCAAATCCCGACCACGGCAGAAAATAGAAAAGAGAATGAAAGTCATTCCCTATGCCTCGATCATAGGTTCTATAAAGTATGCTATGCTATGTACCGGACCTATTATATACCTTGCTCTGAATTTGGGAAGGAGTACAATAGTGATCTAGGAGTAGATCTTGGGCGTTGGTCAAGAACATCCTTAGTGAGGACTAAGGAAATATTTCTCGATTATGGAGGTGATAAAAGAGCCCGTCGTAAAGAGTTACTTCGATGCAAGCTTTTTACACTGATCCAGATGACTCTAAGTCTCAATCTGGATACATATTGAAAGTGGGAGCAATTAGCTAGAGTAGCTCCGTGCAGAGCATTGTAGACATAGAATATTTGCAAAATACATACGGATCTGAATGTGGCAGACCCGTTGACTAAACTTCTCTCACAAAACATGATCACACCTTAGTACTCTTTGGGTGTTAATCACATAGCGATGTGAACTAGATTATTGACTCTAGTAAACCCTTTGGGTGTTGGTCACATGTCGATGTGAACTATGGGTGTTAACCACATATAGATGTGAACTATTGATGTTAAATCACATGGCGATGTGAACTAGATTATTGACTCTAGTGCAAGTGGGAGGCTGAAGGAAATATGCCTAGAGGCAATAATAAAGTTATTATTTATTTCCTTATTTCATGATAAATGTTTATTATTCATGCTAGAATTGTATTAACGAAACATAATACATGTGTGAATACATAGACAAACATAGTGTCACTAGTATGCCTCTACTTGACTAGCTCGTTGAATCAAAGATGGTTAAGTTTCCTAGCCATAGACATGAGTTGTCATTTTATTAGCGGGATCACATCATTAGGAGAATGATGTGATTGACATGACCCATTCCGTTAGCCTAGCACTTGATCGTTTAGTATGTTGCTATTGCTTTCTTCATGACTTATACATGTTCACTGTAACTATGAGATTATGCAACTCCGTTTACGGAGGAACACTTTGGGTGCTACCAAGCGTCTGGCGTAACTGGGTGATTATAAAGGAGTACTACAGGTGTCTCCAAAGGTACTTGTTGGGTTGGCGTATTTCGAGATTAGGTTTTGTCACTCCGATTGTCGGAGAGGTATCTCTAGGCCTTCTCGGTAATACACATCATATAAGCCTTGCAAGCATTGCAACTAATAAGTTAGTTGCGAGATGATGTATTACTGAGCGAGTAAATAGACTTGCGATAGCGAGATTGAACTAGGTATTGGATACCGACGATCGAATCTCGGGCAAGTAACATACCGATGACAAAGGGAACAAAGTATGTTGTTATGCGGTTTGACCGATAAAGATCTTCGTAGAATATGTAGGAGCCAATATGGGCATCCAGGTTCCGCTATTGGTTATTGACCAAGAATAGTTCTAGGTCATGTCTACATAGTTCTCGAACCCGTAGAATCCATGCGCAACAAGGTTTCGATGGCGGTTATATTATGAGTTTATGAGTTTTGATGTACGAAGGAGTTGAGTCCCGGATGAGATCGGGGACATGACGAGAGTCTCGAAATGGTCGAGGCGTAAAGATCGATATATTGGGCGACTATATTCGGAGTTCGGAAAGGTTCGAATGATTGGGTATTTTAGATCGGAGGAGAGTTACGGGAATTCGCGGGGAGAAGTATTGGGCCTTATTGGGCCTGCAGAAAGAGAAGGGCTGCCTAGGGCAGGCGCGCGCCCCAAGGCCTAGTCCGGGTGGACTGGGGAGGGCCGCACCCTTCCTCCTTCCCTTCCTTCTCTCCTACTCCTACTAGGAAAGGAGGAGTCCTACTCGGTGGGAGTAGGACTCCCCCTGTCGCCTCCTCCTTGGCCGCCACCTCCTCCTTGCTCCTTTATATCTGAGGCGGGGGCACCCATGACACACAAGTTGATCTACGGATCGTTCCTTAGCCGTGTCGGTGCCCCTTCCACCATATTCCACTTGGTCATATCGTCGCGGAGCTTAAGCGAAGCCCTGCGCCGGAGAAGTCATATCGTCGCGGAGCTTAAGCGAAGCCCTGCGTCGGTGGAGCATCATCATCGTCCTGCGCCGTCGTCTTGTGGAACTCATCCCGACACTTTGCTGGATCGAGTCCGGGGATCGTCATCGAGCTGAGCGTGTGCAGAACTTCGGAGGTGCCGTCGTTCGGTGCTTGGATCGGTCGGATCGTGAAGGCGTCGACTACATCAACAGCGTTGTTATAGCGCTTCGCTTTCGGTCTCTGAGTGCGTGGGCGGACACTCTCCCTCTCGTTGCTATGCCATCACCATGGTCTTGCGTGTTCGTAGGAATTTTTTGAAATTACTCGTTCCCCAACACTCTTCTCCACTAAGGCCCATGTAGGCCCATTAAACCCCGAGAAGAAGAGTTCGATAACCCCGGTACTCGGTATATATCCGATAACCCTCGGAACCATTTCGGTGTCCGAATATAGTCGTCCAATATATCAATCTTTATGTCTCGACCATTTCAAGACTCCTCGTCATGTCCGTGATCACATCCGGGACTCGAACTACCTTCGATAGATCAAAACATATAAACTCATAATATAACGGTCGCCGAAACTTTAAGCGCGCAGATCCTACGGGTTCTAGAACTATGTAGACATGACCGAGACACGTCTCGGTCAATAACCAATAGCGGAACCTGGATGCTCACATTGGCTCCACATATTCTCGAAGATCTTTATCGGTCAAACCGCATAACAACATCGTTGTTCCTTTGTCATCGGTATGTTACTTGCTCGAGATTCGATCGTCGGTATCTCAATACCTAGTTCAATCTTGTTACCGGCAAGTCTCTTTACTCGTTCCGTAATACATCATCTCGCAACTAACTCATTAGTTGCAATGCTTGCAAGGCTTAAGTGGTGTGCATTACCAAGTGGGCCCAGAGATACCTCTCCAGACAATCGGGTGACAAATCCTAATCTCGAAATCGCCAACCCAACAAGTACCTTGGAGACACCTGTAGAGCACCTTTATAATCACCCGATTCGTTGTGAAGTTTGGTAGCACACAAAGTGTTCCTCCGGTAAACGGGAGTTGCATAATCTCATAGTCATAGGAACATGTATAAGTCATGAAGAAAGCAATAACAGAATACTAAACGATCATGTGCTAAGCTAACGAATTGGGTCAAGTCAATCACATCATTCTCCTAATGATGTGATCCCGTTACTCAAATGACAACTCATGTATATGGCTAGGAAACATAACCATCTTTGATCAACAAGCTAGTCAAGTAGAGGCATACTAGTGACACTCTGTTTGTCTATGTATTCACACAAGTAATATGTTTCCGGTTAATACAATTCTAGCATGAATAATAAACATTTATCATGATATAAGGAAAAAAATCATAACTTTATTATTGCCTCTAGGGCATATTTCCTTCAGTCTCCCACTTGCACTAGAGTCAATAATCTAGATTACATAGTAATGATTCTAACACCCATGGAGCCTTGGTGCTGATCATGTTTTGCTCGTGGAAGAGGCTTAGTCAGCGGTTTTGCAACATTCAGATCCGTATGTATCTTGCAAATTTCTATGTCTCCCACCTGGCCTAGATCCGGATGGAATTGAAGTGTCTCTTGATGTGCTTGGTTCTCTTGTGAAATCTGGATTCCGTCGCCAAGGCAATTGCACCGATATTGTCACAAAATATTTTCATTGGACACGATGCACTAGGTATGACCCCTAGATCGGATATTGATCGTCTCCAACGTATCTATAATTTTGATTGCTCCATGCTATATTATCTACTGCTTTAGGCAATATTGGGCTTTATTATCCACTTTTATATTATTTTTGGGGCTAACCTATTAACAGGAGGCCCAGCCCAGATTCTTTGTTTTATGCCTATTTTAGTATTTGAGGAAAAGGAATATCAAGCGGAGTCAAAGCGGGCGAAATCAAGCTGGAGAAGTTATTTTTGGAAGGAAAGCCACCCGATGGACTTGGAGTGCGTCGGGAAAGAAGGAGGTGCTCACGAGGGTGGGGCGCGCCCCTGCCTCGTCAGCCCCTCTTCGGTCCCAGGCGTACCCCCTCCACCCATATATACCTACGTGTCGTAAAACTTCCGAGAACAGAAGATAGATCGGGAGTTCCGCCGCGCAAGCCTCTGTAGCCACCAAAAACCTCTGGGAGCCCGTTCGGCACCTATGGGAGGAACCCATCACCGATGGCCATCTTCATCATCCGGCGCTATCCATGGCGAGGAGGAGTAGTTCACCCTCGGGGCTGAGGGTATGTACCCGTAGCTATGTGTTTGATCTCTCTCTCTCTCTCTCTCTCTCTCTCTCTCTCGTGTTCTCTCTCGTGTTCCCTCTATGGCACGATCTTGATGTATCCCGAGCTTTGCTATTGTAGTTGGATCTTATGATGTTTCTCCCCCTCTACTCTCTTGTGATGAATTGAGTTTCCCCTTCGAAGTTATCTTATCGGATTGAGTCTTTAAAGATTTGAGAACACTTGATGTATGTCTTGCCGTGCGTATCTGTGGTGACGATGGGATATCATGTGCCACTTGATGTATGTTTTGGTGACCAACTTGCGGGTTCCGCCCATGAACCTATGCATAGGGGTTGGCACACGTTCTTGACTCTCCGGTAGAAACTTTGGGGCACTCTTTGAGGTTCTATGTGTTGGTTTGAATAGATGAATTGAGATTGTGTGATGCATATTGTATAATCATGCCCACGGATACTTGAGGTGACAATGGAGTATCTAGGTAACATTAGGGTTTTGATTGATTTGTGTCTTAAGGTGTTATTCGGTACAAACTCTAGGGCTGTTTGTGACACTTATAGGAATAATAGCGGATTGATTGGAAAGAATAACTTTGAGGTGGTTTCGTACCCTACCATAATCTCTTCGTTTGTTCTCTGCTATTAGTGACTTTTGAGTGACTCTTTGTTGCATGTTGAGGGATAGTTATGTGATCCAATTATGTTATTATTGTTGAGAGAACTTGCACTGGTGAAAGTATGAACCCTAGGCCTTGTTTCCTATCATTGCAATACCGTTTGTGCTCACTTTTATCATTAGTTACCTTGCTGTTTTTATTATTTCAGATTACAAATACCTATACCTACCATCCATATTGCACTTGTATCACCGTCTCTTCGCCGAACTAGTGCACCTTTACAATTTACCATTGTATTGGGTGTGTTGGGGACACAAGAGAATTTCTGTTATTTGGTTGCAGGGTTGTTTGAGAGAGACCATCTTCATCCTATGCCTCCCACGGATTGATAAACCTTAGGTCATCCACTTGAGGGAAATTTGCTACTGTCCTACAAACCTCTGCACTTGGAGGCCCAACAACGTCTATAAGGAGAAGGTTGCGTAGTAGACATCAAGCTCTTTTCTGGCGCCGTTGCCGGGGAGGCTAGGTAAGTGAAGGTATATCTTTAGATCTTGCAATCGAATCTTTTTGTTTCTTGTTTTAGCACTAGTTTAGTTTATAACAGAAAACTATAAAAAATGGAATTGAGTTTGTCTCATACGCTTCACCTTTTTAATATCTTTCGTGAGTATGATGGAAAGGAAAATTGTGCTCAAGTGTTAGAAGAAGAATTACATAGAATGCTTGGCATAAAATATGTGAATGATGAGCATGATTGCAATGTTGTTAGTATGAATTCCTTGAATATCCATGGTGCTAATGATATGCAAAGCCACAAGCTTGGGGAAGCTATGTTTGATGAAGATGATATTTTTTGTCCCCCAAGCTTTGATGAGCAAATTTACTATGATGAAAGCATGACTCCTATCTATGGTGATTATTGTGATGACACGTATGCTATAAAGAATAATAACCATGAAACTTGTCATCTTGATCTTAATTTTCAATCACATAATAGTTATTTTGTTGAGTTTGCTCCACTATTATTCATGAGAAGAATTTTGCTTATGTGGAGAGTAATAAAATTTCTATGCTTGTAGATCATGAAAAGAATGCTTTAGGTGCTGGTTAAATTGTTGAATTCATTCATGATGCTACTGGAAATTATTATGAGGGAGGAATATATGCTTGTAGGAATTGCAATAATATCAAGTTTCCTCTCTATGTGCTTAAAGTTTTGAAGTTATGCTTGTTTTGTCTTCCTATGCTAGTTGATTATTGTTCCCATAAGTTGTTTGCTCACAAAATCCTATGCATAGGAAGTGGGTTATCTTAAATGTGCTAGTCATATTCTTCATGATGCTCTCTTTATGTTTCAATTCCTATCTTTTATGTGAGCATCATTGAAATCATAATGCCTAGCTAGGGCGTTAAGCGATAGCGCTTGTTGGGAGGCAACCCAATTTTATTTTAGTTTCTTGTTTTTGGTTATGTTTAGGAATAAATAATCCATCTAGCTTCTGTTTAGATGTGGTTTTGTGTTTTAGTTAGTGTTTGTGCCAAGTAGAACCTTTGGGAAGACTTGGGTGAAGTCTTATGATCATGCTGTAAAAACAGAAACTTTAAGCTCACGAGATTAGCTAGAACTTTTTACTGGAGAGTGATATTTAGTTGATTCTTTTTAAGATGATTACTAGAAAAATTCCTCAGGTCCACAAATTTATTTTAGAATTTTGGAGTTCAGAAGTTTGCGTTAGTTACAGATTACTACAGACTGTTCTGTTTTGACAGATTCTGTTTTCATTGTGTTGTTTGCTTATTTTGATGAATCTATGGCTAGTAAAATAGTTTATAAACCATAGAGAAGTTGGAATACAGTAGCTTTAACACCAATATAAATAAATAATTAGTTCATTACAGTACCTTGAAGTGGTGTTTTGTTTTCTTTAGCTAACAGACTCACGAGTTTTCTGTTAAGTTTTGTGTTGTGAAGTTTTCAAGTTTTGGGTAAAGATTCGATGGACTATGGAATAAGGAGTGGCAAGAGCCTAAGCTTGGGGATTCCCAATTCACACCAAGGTAATATTCAAGGATAACCAAGAGCCTAAGCTTGGGGATGCCCCGGAAGGCATCCCCTCTTTCGTTTTCGTTCATCGGTAACTTTACTTGGAGCTATATTTTTATTCACCACATGATATGTGTTTTGCTTGGAGCGTCATTTTCTCTTGTTAGTATTTGCTTTCTGTTATTTAGAATAATGTTTTGCATCTTTAGTTTCAATAATAAAGTCAAGGATAGCCTTTGCCATGCTTATTTTGCTCCTATACATGTTGCTGTTTGAAAACAGAAAGTTTACCGCTGTTGCAAAAATTCCCTAGAAAAGTCAGAGAGTGGTATAATGTTGAATCTTTTTGCATAACGAGCTCTGATAAATTTACTACAGTGGGAATTTTAGTTCATAATTTTTGGAGTTAGGGAAGTATTGATACTCTTGCATTCTTTACAGACTGTACTGTTTTGGCAGATTGCTGTTATGTTTGCATTGTTTGTATATGTTTGCTTGTTCAATGATTCTATTTAAGGATAGGAGTATTAAATATGCAGAGGAATTTAGTATGCAATGTTGAATAATAATGTTAGTGATTTGTTACAGTAGAAAATGATAAGGTTTTGCATTGGTTTATACTAACCTATCTCACGAATTCTTGTTGAGTTTGTTGTGAATGAAGCTTTTCATAAAAGAGAAACCACGATATGAGAGGAATTAAGGAGACACAAAAGTTCAAGCTTGGGGATGCCCAAGGCACCCCAAGATAATATTCAAGAAGTCTCAAGCATCTAAGCTTGGGGATGCCCAGTAGGCATCCACCTTTCTTCTTCAACAACTATCGGTTAGTATCGGTTGAGCCTAAGTTTTGCTTTTTCACATGAGTTGTGCTATCCTTGCAATGTCATTTTATTTTGCTTTGCTTGCTGTTTGAATATAATACCAATATCTGAAATTCTTTAATGTTAGAGAGTCTTCACATAGTTTCACAATTATTTGACTACTCATTGATCTTTACTTATATCTTTCGAGTAGTTTGTCATTTGCTCTAGTGCATCACTTATATCTTTTAGAGCACAATGGTGGTTTTATTTTGAAGAAATAGATGAACTCTCATGCTTCACTTATATCATTTTAGAGTCTTAAATAGCATGGTAATTTGCTTAAATAATCCTAATATGCTAAGCATACAAGATTTGTAATAATTCTTATGAGTGTGTTGAATACTAAGAGAAGTTTGATACTTGATAATTGTTTTGAGATATGGAGGTAGTGATATTAAAGTCATGCTAGTTGGGTGATTATGAATTTAAAGAATGCTTGTGTTGAAGTTAGCAAGTCCGTAGCATGCACGTATGGTTAAAGTTGTGTAACAAATTTGAAACATGAAGTGTACTGGCTTGTACATCCTTATGAGTGGCGGTCGGGGGCAGGCGATGGTCTTTTCCTACCAATCTATCCCCTAGGAGCATCGCGTAGTACTTGATTTTGATGACTTATAAATTTTTCAATAAGTATATGACTTCTTTTGACTAATGTTGAGTCCATGGATTATCGCACTTTTAGCTTTCCGCCTTTGCTAGACTCTTGATGCCGTGCATTGCCCTTTCTCACCTTGAGAGTTGGTGCAAACTTAGCGGTGCATCAAACCCTGTGATCGATCGCTCTATCACATAAACCTCCTATATCTTCCTCAAAATAGCCACCATACCTACCTATTATGGCATTTCCATAGCCATTCGAGATATATTGCCATGCAACTTTCCACCGTTCGTTCTTCATCATCATGACATACTTTACTTTTGTCATATTGGCATTGCATGATCATGTAGTTGACATCGTATTTGTGGAAAAGCCACCATGCATTATTTTTCATACATGTCACTCTTGATTCATTGCACCATCCGGTACACCGTCGGAGGCAATCATATAGAGTCATATCTTGTTCTAGTTTGAGTTGTAATTCATATGTTGTAATCAATAGAAGTGTGATGATCATCATTATTAGAGCATTGCCAAAAAAAAGAGAGGAAGGCCAAAAAAAAAAAAAAAAAAAAAAAAAAATAAAATAAATAAAAGGAAATGCTATTATCTCTTTTCCACACTTGTGCTTCAAAGTAGCACCTTGTTCTTCATGTAGTGAGTCTCATATATTGTGCTTCAAAGTAGCACCATGTTTTTCATATAGTGAGTCTCATAAGTTGTCTTTCATACAAGTGGGAATTTTTCATTATAGAACTTGGCTTGTATATTCCTCGATGGGCTTCCTCAAATGCCCTAGGTCTTCATGAGCAAGCAAGTTGGATGCACACCCACTAGTTTTCTTTTGTTGAGCATTCATAGCTCTAGTGCATCCGTTGCATGGCAATCCCTACTCCTCATGTTGACATCAATTGATGGGCATCTCCATAGCCGTTGATTATCCTCGTCAATGTGAGACTTTCTCCTTTTGTCTTCTCCACAATCCCCATCATCATATTCTATTCCACCCATAGTGCTATATCCACGGCTCACGCTCATGTATTGCGTGAAGGTTGAAAAAGTTTGAGATTATTTAAGTATGAAACAATTGCTTGGCTTGTCATCGGGGTATAGAAGTTGGGAACATCTTTGTGTGTGAAAATGAAGCATGGCCTAACTATATGATTTTGTAGGGATGAACTTTCTTTTGCCATGCTATTTTGAGAAGACATGATTACTTTGATTAGTATGCTTGAAGTATTATTATTTTTATGTCAATATGAACTTTTGTCTTGAATCTTTCGGATCTGAATATTCATACCACAATTAAGAACATTTACATTGAAATTATGCCAAGTAGCACTCCGCATCAAAAATTATCTTTTTATCATTTACCTACTAGGAACGAGCAGGAATTAAGCTTGGGGATGCTTGATCGTCTCCAACGTATCTATAATTTTGATTGCTCCATGCTATATTATCTACTGTTTTAGGCAATATTGGCTTTATTATCCACTTTTATATTATTTTGGGACTAACCTATTAACGGAGGCCCAGCCCATTTGTTGTTTTATGCCTATTTTAGTATTTCAAGGAAAAGGAATATCAAGCGGGGTCAAAGCGGGCGAAATCAAGCTGGAGAAGTTATTTTTGGAAGGAAAGCCACCCGATGGACTTGGAGTGCGTCGGGGAAAGAAGGAGGTGCTCACGACGGTGAGGCGTGCCCCCCCTGCCTCGTGGCCCCCTTGATCCACCGGCGTACCCTGCACCCATATATACCTACGTGTCGTAAAACTTCCGAGCAGAAGATAGATCGGGAGTTCGCGCGCAAGCCTCTGTAGCCACCAAAAACCTCTCGGGAGCCCGTTCGGCACCCTGCGGGGAGGAACCCATCACCGATGGCCATCTTCATCATCCGGTGCTATCCATGACGAGGAGGAGTAGTTCACCCTCGGTCTGAGGGTATGTACCTGTAGCTATGTCTTTGATCTCTCTCTCTCATGTTCTCTCGTGTTCCCTCTATGGCACGATCTTGATGTATCCGAGCTTTGCTATTGTAGTTGGATCTTATGATGTTTCTCCCCCTCTACTCTCTTGTGATGAATTGAGTTTCCCCTTTGAAGTTATCTTATCGGATTGAGTCTTTAAAGATTTGAGAACACTTGATGTATGTCTTGCTGTGCGTATCTGTGGTGACAATGGGATATCATGTGCCACTTGATGTATGTTTTGGTGACCAACTTGCGGGTTTCGCCCATGAACCTATGCATAGGGGTTGGCACACATTCTTGACTCTCCGGTAGAAACTTTGGGGCACTCTTTGAGGTTCTATGTGTTGGTTTGAATAGATGAATTGAGATTGTGTGATGCATATCATATAATCATGCCCACGGATACTTGAGGTGAAAATGGAGTATCTAGGTGACATTAGGGTTTTGATTGATTTGTGTCTTAAGGTGTTATTCTGGTACGAACTCTAGGGCTGTTTGTGACACTTATAGGAATAGCCCAACGGATTGATTGGAAAGAATAACTTTGAGGTGGTTTCGTACCCTACCATAATCTCTTCGTTTGTTCTCCGCTATTAGTGACTTTGGAGTGACTCTTTGTTGCATGTTGAGGGATAGTTATGTGATCCAATTATGTTATTATTGTTGAGAGAACTTGCCTTTGGTGAAAGTATGAACCCTAGGCCTTGTTTATTATCATTGCAATACCGTTTGTGCTCACTTTTAGCATTAGTTACCTTGCTGTTTTATTATTTCAGATTACAAATACCTATATCTACCATCCATATTGCACTTGTATCACCATCTCTTCGCGAACTAGTGCACCTATACAATTTACCATTGTATTGGGTGTGTTGGGGACACAAGAGACTTTACATTATTTGGTTGCAGGGTTGTTTGAGAGAGACCATCTTCATCCTCGCCTCCACGGATTGATAAACCTTAGGTCATCCACTTGAGGAAATTTGCTCTGTCCTACAAACCTCTGCACTTGGAGGCCCAACAACGTCTACAAGGAGAAGGTTGCGTAGTAGACATTAGATATGAACTCCTTCATCGAGACTCCTTCATTTGCTGCTTCGAAGCAGCTATGTACTCCGCTTCACATGTAGATCCATACAATGCTTTGTTTAGAACTGCACCAATGACAACTTCACCGTTCTATGTAAACACATATCCGGTTTGTGATTTAGAATCGTCCGGATCAGTGTCAAAGCTTGCATCGGCGTAACCATTTCGACTAGCTCTTTGTCACCTCCATAAGCGAGAAACATATCCTTAGTCCTTTTCGGTATTTCAGGATGTTCTTGACCGCTGTCCGATGATCCACTCTGGATTACTTTGGTACCTCCTGCTAAACTTATAGCAAGGCACACATCAGGTCCAGTACACAACATTGCATACATGATAGAGCCTATCGCTGAAGCATAGGAACATCTTTCATCTTCTCTCTATCTTCTGCGGTGGTGGGGCATTGAGTCTTACTCAACTTTACACCTTATAACACAGGCAAGAACCCTTTCTTTGCTTGATCCATTTGAACTTCTTCAAAACTTTGTCAAGGTATGTGCTGCGAAAGTCAATTAAGCATCTTGATCTATCTCTATAGATCTTGATGTCCAATATATAAGCAGCTTCACGAGGTCTTTCATTGAAAACTCTTCTTCAAGTTTCCCTTTATGCTATCCAGAAATTCTATATCATTTCCAATCAGTAATATGTCATCCACATATAATATCGAAATGCTCTGAGCTCCCACTCACTTTCTTGTAAATCTGAGGCTTCTCCAAAAGTGCATATAAAACCAAATCTTTGATCACACTATCAACGCGTTTATTCCAACTCGAGAGGCTTGCAGTCCATAAATGGATCGCGGAGCTTGCACACTTTCTTAGCTCCTTTTGGATCGACAAAACCTTGAGGTTGCATCATATACAACTCTTCTTCCAGAAATCCATTCAGGAATGCAGTTTTTACATCCATTTGCCAAATTTCATAATCATAAAATCGCAATTGCTAACATGATTCGGACAGACTTAAGCATCGTTACGGGTGAGAAAGTCTCATCGTAGTCAACCCCTTGAACTTGTCGAAAACCTTTTGCAACAAGTCGAGCTTTATAGACAGTAACATTACCGTCAGCGTCGGTCTTCTTCTTGAAGATCCATTTATTCTCAATGGCTTGCCGATCATCGGGCAAGTCAACCAAAGTCCACACTTTGTTCTCATACATGATCCCATCTCAGATTTCATGGCCTCAAGCCATTTTGCGGAATCTAGGCTCACCATCGCTTCTTCATAGTTCGTAGGTTCGTCATGGTCTAGTAACATAACCTCCAGAACAGGATTACCGTACCACTCTGGTGCGGATCTTGCTCTGGTTGACCTACGAGGTTCAGAAACAACTTGATCTTAAGTTTCATGATCATCATTATTAACTTCCTCACTAATTGGTGTAGGTGTCACAGAAACCGGTTTACGTGATGAACTACTTTCAATAAGGGAGCAGAGTCTGATTACCTCATCAAGTTCTACTTTCCTCCCACTCACTTCTTTGAGAGAAACTCCTTCTCTAAAAAATTCTGAATTTAGCAACAAAAGTCTTGCCTTTGGATCTGTGATAGAAGGTGTACCCAACAGTTTCTGAAGAAACATTTTTCCGATTTGGGTTCGAGCTTATCAGGTTGAAGCTTTTTCACATAAGCATCGCAGCCCCAAATTTTAAGAAAGCGACAACTTTGGTTTCTTGCCAAACCATTGTTCATAAGCCGTCGTCTCAGCGGTTTCCATGGTGCCGTATTTAACATGAATACAACCGTCTCTAGAGCATAACCCCAAAATGATAGCGGTAAATCAGTAAGAGACATCATGGATCACACCATATCTAGTAAAGTATGATTACAACGTTCGGACACACCATTACGCTGTGGTGTTCCGGGTGGCGTGAGTTGCGAAACTATTCTGCATTGTTTCAAATGAAGACCAAACTCGTAACTCAAATATTCTCCTCCACGATCAGATTGTAGAAACTTTATTTTCTTGTTACGATGATTTCAACTTCACTCTGAAATTCTTTGAACTTTTCAAATGTTTGGACTTATGTTTCATTAAGTAGATATACCCATATCGCTTAAATCATTTGTGAAGGTGAGAAAATAACGATACCCTTTGCTCGTCTTGAGCTTGCGTTGGTTTTCCCGAAGAGGAGAGGATGATGCAGCACGATGGCGTATGTATTTCCCTCGATTTTTGAGAACCAAGGTATCAATCCGGTAGGAGGCCATGCACAAGTCCCTCGTACTGCACAAAATGATAGCTACTGCAACCAACGCGATTAGGGGTTGTCAATCCCTTCACAGTCACTTACGAGAGTGAGATCGATAGAGATAATATTTTTGTATTTTTGGTATAAAGATGCAAAGTGAAAAGTAAAAGGCAAAGTAAAACAAAGAAAGTATAAAAGTGATGGAGATTGATATGATGAGAATAGACCGGGGCCATAGGTTTCACTAGTGGCTTCTCTCAAGAGCATAATTATTCTCGGTGGGTGAACAAATTACTGTTGGCAATTGATGAATTGAGCATAGTTATGAGTATATCTAGGTATGATCATGTATATAGGCATCACGTCCGTGACAAGTAGATCAAAATGATTACGCATCTACTACTATTACTCCACTCATCGACCGCTATCTAGCATGCATCTAGAGTATTAAGTTAAAAAGCAGTACGCATGTAAGCAAGATGACATGATGTAGAGGAATAAATTCATAAAATATGATAAATACCCCATCTTGTTATCCTTGATGGAAACAATACAATCGTGCCTTGCAACCCTTTACATCCTTTGGGTAAGGACACATAAGATTGAAACCAAAGCCATGCACTTCTCCCATTGCAAGAACTACCAATCTAGTTGGCCAAACCAAGCGGATAATTGAAGAGACTTGCAAAGATAACTCAATCATACATAAAAGAATTCAGAGAAGATTCAAATATTATTCATAGATAAGCTGGATCATAAACCCACAATTCATCGGTCTCAACAAACACACATAAAAAGAAGATTACATCGAATAGATCTCCACGAGAGAGGGGAGAACATTGTATTGAGATCCAAAAGAGAGAAAAGCCATCTAGCTACTAGCTATGGACCCGAAGGTCTGAAGTAAACTACTCACACTTCATCGAGAGGCTATGGTGTTGATGTAGAAGCCCTCCGTGGTGGATGCCCCCTCGTGAGCTCGGAGCAGGCCCCAAGATGGGATCTCGTGGATCTGAGGAAGTTGCGGCGGTGGAATTAGGTTTTGGCTCCTGTTACGATTGTTTGAAGTGCGTGGGTATATATAGGAGGAAGGACTACGTCGGTGGGCGACAGGGGGGCCCCTGAGGCGGGGCGTGCCCGAGGCGCCCACCCTCGTGACCGCCTCTCTGGTTCCTTGGTGTAGGGTCCAAGTCTCTGGATCACGTTCGGTGAGAAAATCACGTTTCGAAGGTTTCATTCCGTTTGGACTCCGTTTGATATTCATTTCTTGAAAACGAAAAAGCAAAAAAAACAATTACAGGCTGGGCCTCCGGTTAATAGGTTAGTCCCAAAATAATATAAAAGTGGAAAATAAAGCCCAATATAGTCCAAAATAGTAGATAAAGTAGCATGGAGCAATCACAAATTATAGATCGTTGGAGCGTGTCGAGGCATCTAAGCTTAATTCCTATTAGTCCTTGGTAGGTAAATGATAAAAAGAATTTTGATGCGGAGTGATACTTTGGCATAGTTTTAATGTAAATCTTCTTAATTGTGGTATGAATATTCAGATCCGAAGATTCAAGGCAAAAGTTCATATTGACATAAAAAAATACTTCAAGCATACTAACTAAGCAATTATGTCTTCTCAAAATAGCATGGCAAAGAAAGTTCATCCCTACAAAACCATATAGTTAGGCTATGCTTCATTTTCGTCACACAAAGATGTTCCCAACTTCTATACCCCGATGACAAGCCAGCAATTGTTTCATACTTAAATAATCTCAAACTTTTTCAACCTTCACGCAATACATGGCGTGAGCCATGGATATAACACTACGGGTGGAATAGAATATGATGATGGGGATTGTGTGGAGAAGACAAAAAGGAGAAAGTCTCACATCGACGAGGATAATCAGCGGGCTATGGTGATGCCCATCAATTGATGTCAACATGAGGAGTAGGGATTGCCATGCAACGGATGCACTAGAGCTATGAATGATCAACAAAAGAAAACTAGTGGGTGTGCATCCAACTTGCTTTCTCATGAAGACCTAGGGCATTTGAGGAAGCCCATCGTAGGAATATACAAGCCAAGTTCTATAATGAAAAATTCCCACTAGTATGAAAAAGACAACTTATGAGACTCACTATATGAAAAACATGGTGCTACTTTGAAGCACAATACATGAGACTCACTACATGAAGAACAAGGTGCTACTTTGAAGCACAATACATGAGACTCACTACATGAAGAACAAGGTGCTACTTTGAAGCACAAGTGTGGAAAAAGAGGATAGTAACATTGCCCTTTTTATTTATTTTCTTTTTTTGGGCCTTTCTTTTTTTTTTTGGCCTTTCTCTCTTTTTTTGGGCAATGCTCTAATAATGATGATCATCACACTTCTATTGATTACAACATAAGGATTACAACTCGAAACTAGAACAAGATATGACTCTATATGAATGCCTCCGGTGGTGTACCGGGATGGTGCAATGAATCAAGAGTGACATGTATGAAAAATAATGCGTGGTGGCTTTGCCACAAATACGATGTCAACTACATGATCATGCAATGGCAATATGACAAAAGTAAAGTATGTCATGATGATGATGAGCGGAGCGGTGGAAAGTTGCATGGCAATATATATCGGAATGGCTATGGAAATGCCATAATAGGTAGGTATGGTGGCTGTTTTGAGGAAGATATAAGGAGGTTTATGTGTGATAGGCGTATCATATCACGGGTTTGGATGCACCGTGAAGTTTGCACCAACTCTCAAGGTGTGTAGCGACCAGACCGAATGGATCAAATCTCGTGCTCGGTGTCATCCTGGATCGATAATCTTGACACCACGAGTGCTTGAAGGATTTATAACGAGTAGCAATCACACACTTATTACATCGTTGTCCACAAGGGAACTTATTACAATAATATGGCTTAAGGCCATCTAATAAAAACAGCGGAAGGCTTGGAAGATAAGCGAGTCCATCAACTCCATCGGCATCACTTGAGTATAGAACCACGACCTAACACCTTACTAAATAAATGCGAAAAATGCATAGCGTGAAAGTTGCAGCCAAAAGCAGGTTGACACATGGAATATCTTGGCAAAGTAACACATAAAGAGCAATGAAGGAATAAGCCTATACTACATGCATATTGGGCTGGTGGTAAGGCTCTCTGATTTACATTGCATAAAGCTGATTTTCCCTACAACAAAGGAATAATTTTGTTTAACTATCATGGTGGTTGTTAAACATTGAGAATAGTTGATGACATCCTCAATCCCAATTAAAAGTACTCATCAAAACCCAATAACTTTTATTTAGAAGTAACATGTTGAGATTCACATGATATTCAATTACGGATACTCAAATTGTCCATAACCGGGACACGGCTAATCATGATTAGTTTATACACTCTGCAGAGGTTTGCGCACTTTTCCCCACAAGACTCGATCGCCTCCGCTTGGTTCTCGCACTTCATGGTGTTTGAGAAGCGGATGACCGAGACATAGTCTTTCGAAGCGCTAGCACCTTACATGTGGGTAGACCGTACCAACCTACATCCCCTACATCAGCTAGCCTACCGTAAGAGTTCGCACGACTTAGTCAACTCGCGAGCCCATAATTGGCTTGTGGCTGCACGGAAGTTTCGGTTTGAATAATCTTATGATCCCTTAGAGCACAGGTGGCGGTCAGAAGAAATCTGAGCAAGTCTGATGGAAAACCAGGTGCCTCAATCCACCCGGATGTGTGTTTTGGTTGCCACCTTAGATAAACCATTAATTAACAATCTCACATCATCATGGATATTCACTCACCCAATCCACGTCTACTAGCATAGCATGGCATAATAGCAAGCGTAGAAGTAACTCCCAAGGTTTCATAAGTAAAAGCGGGTAATAGGTACTACCTCAATCTACTTCCCAAACCCACAATTTAATTTGATCCTAAACATGCAAGTGTTTGAGGAATAGATCTAATGCATAAAAACTGGGTATGAGAAGAGTATGATCAAAGTGTTACTTGCCTTGCGATGATCCGAGATCTAGAGATTGAAGTAACAAGCGGCGCCTCCGGGTGATCTAACGAGACAAACAACAAGCATACAATAAGTACTCATCTAATGCGAAATCTCGAATAAAGATCTAACCAGAAAGTTCAACTTAAGAACTCTGGTTGCAAAAATCGAATCAAATAAAACATCGGAAGTCGAAACTCGAGAGAAAACGACTCGGTTTTGCAATCTGAAACTAGGTCAAAATTTCACAGTAGCAAAACTCGGTGAAAGTAGGTTAGTCGGAACGGCGGTTTAAAGAACGAAACTCCAGGCGCTTGAATCACTGATTCGATAAGCGAGCAAGAAATAAAACAGATTTGAAAATCGGATCGAAATCGAATCTGAAAAATAGCGGATTAAATCCGATTTAAAAGAAAGCGCGAGCGGATTAAATAGCGGACGTTAGTTAACAGAACTAATTCAACGAACACGTTCATTGAAGCGGACGGTTCGGTGAGCGTTCGTTAATTAAGAAAACGAAAAAACATAAAACCATCTAGGGTTTTTAAAAAAAAACGAACATCACAAAAAAGCGGATCGGGTTTTTTTAAGAAAACCGGATCGGGCGGCGTGGCGGCTACCTCCGGTGGCTCTCGGTGAGGCTCCGTGAGGTCGGGAGGCGGCGGGGTCGGTGGTGGTGGTGAAGTGCTCCGTGACGAGGCGGCGAGGATCGCGGCGTCCTCGGCGTGGCGCGAGGCTCGGTCAGGCCTTGGCGTGGTGGCGAGGTGAGAGAGAAGCGCGGGTTTTAAGGAGGCGAGGCGGCTTGGGAAGGGCAGCAGCAGGTGGCGGAGCCGGACTTGATGTGAGGCGGACGTCTGTGAGAGTCACTTGAGCCTTGGGAGGAGAGGAGGCGGTCTTGTTGGGCAGGGCTGGTGGTGGGCAGTGGGCCTTAGCCCGAGTAGCGTTTTTTTAAATTTAAACCAAGCGAATTAAAAATATCAAATGAACTCGATTTTAATAAAACAATTTTCCCGACTCCTAAAAATGAGTCGAACAAAATGAACTTTAAAAGCAGCAAACATGCATATATTTTAAAATGCTCATTTTGCCTAAGCATAATAAATCCTTCAAAACCAATTTTTTTTGATTTATTTATGATATCTTCATTTTTCCTAAGTGTTGGGAAAGTTATATTATTCCCTCTCTTAACAAATTTTATAGGAAAAACTTTGTGAAGATAAATAAACAAATCAAATGATCCCATTTTCAAATTTGAGAAATCCCAAATATGAAAATTATGAAACTTCAACTCTCTCGAGGGTCCTTGAGTTGCGTGAAATTTTCTAGGATCGGAAAATGCAAAAAAATATATGATATGCATGATGACCTAATGTATAACATTCCAAATTGAAAATTTGGGATGTTACAAACCTATAAGATGAATCTAGCCCTCGAGATTCGGGTTAACTAGAAAATAGGTGAGGTGGTCCTTAAGCAAAACTTCCTCTCTTTCCCGGTGGCTTCATCCTCGGTGTGGTGGCTCCTTTGAACTTTGCAAAACTTGATAACCTTCTGCGGGTAACTCTGCTGGCATAATCGAGAATATTAACTGGTTTTTCCTCATATGTCAAGTCATCCTTCAATGAATTGCTTCCGGTGTACTTTGTGTCTCTTAGCGGTACCTCTGCTATCTCGGGGTGACATTTCTTCAAGCGAGAAACATGGAATACATTATGAACTCTGACAGTCCTCACGGCAATTCCAACTTATCATAACTTCTCCCATGCGTTGCAAAATCTTATATGGTCCAGCAAGCGGGTGCTAACTTTCCTTTCACTCCAAAGCGCTTAACTCCTCGAGCGGGGATACTCGAGATATACTCTGTCTCCAACTTCATACTCAATCGCTGCGCTTTGAATCGGCATAGCTCTTACATGCGGACTAGGCTACCTTGAGCCTGTCTCGAATTAACTTAACTTTCATTCGGACTCCTTAATCAAATCTGGTCCAAACAACTAACGATCTCGGTTTAGTCCCATGACAACGGTGTCCTACACCTTCTTCCATCTGAGCCTCGAAAGGTGCCATCTTTAAGCTGGTTTGGTAGCTGTTGTTGTAGGAAAATTCTGCATCGGCAAATTATCATCCCGGTGGATCCATAATCTAGTGCACAAGCTCTCGCATGTCCTCCAAAATCTGATTGACTCTCTCGGTGCATCCATCGGTCGTGGGTGGAAAGCTGTCTTGAATTCTAGTCTGGTTCCCAATGTTTCGTGCAAGCTGGTTCCAAAATTTGAGGTAAACTAGGTTCCTCTATCCGTCGATGCTCCTTGGAACTCCGTGTAAACACACAATTCTGGTCATGTATATCTTTGCCAACTTAGCCTTTGCTATAGGTAGTCTTATTTGGAATGAAATGAGCTACCTTTGTCAAGCGATCGACTATGACCCAAATCGAGTCATATCTGAGCGAGTCTTTGGCAAACCTGTGATGAAATCCATGCCTAGTTTATCCCACTTCCATTGGGTATCGGCAGCGGTTGTAACAATCCTGCTGGGCACGATGCTCTGCCTTTACTTTCGACATCGTCACAAACTGCTACATACTCCGCAATATCCTTCTTCATTCCGGTCCACGAAAATATTCTTCAAATCCAAATACATTTTGGTATTTCCTGGGTGAATCGAATAAGTTGAATCATGGGCTTCTTGTAAAATCAACTTCACGATCTACGGGTCATTAGGCACATAAACACGGTCTTCAAACCATAGGGTATCGTGCTCATCCTCACGAAATCCTTTAGCTTTTCCTTTGCCCATTTTCTCCTTTATAGAGGCAACTTCCTTATCTGCCTTTTGGGCATCTCTGATTTTGTCCATTAGTGTCATTGAATCTCCAATGCTGCTACATAGCCTCTGGAACTATTTCCAAACATAGTTCTCGAAGGTCCTCGGCTAACTCATTGGGTATTCCTCCATCATTAGGGTATTGACTTGGCTCTTACGGCTCAATAAATGCGCTCGACATTAGCCTTTCGGGTGATAATGCAATCTCATATCATAATCCTTGATTAGTTCTAACCATCTCCTTTATGCGAGATTCAATTCATACGTGTGAAGATGTACTTCAAACTCTTGTGATCCGTGTATACTTCACAATGATTTCCAATGAGAAAATGTCTCCATGTCTTCAAGGCATGCTGGCGGCTGCTAACTCCAAATCATGAGTGGCATAATTCAACTCATGAGGCTTAAGTTGTCGTGAAGCATCTGAAACAACTCTTCCTTCTGCATAAGCACGGCTCCAAGTCCTCGGCGTGAAGCGTGCAATACACCTCATAATCCTTAATACGATCGGCAATATCAAAACTGGTGAGGTAACCAATCTTTTCTTCAACTCACGAAAACTTGCCTCGCAGTCCTCGATCCATATGAATTTGTTTTCCTTCTTCAACAATTACATCATAGGCTTTGCGTTCTTGAGAAATTCTCAATGAATCTTGGTAGTATCCTGCGAGTCAAGGAAACTCGAATCTCTCAAGCTGTCGTTGGTGCTTCCCATTTGATTCTGGTCTCAACTTTTGTGGGGTCAAATGCTATCCCTTCTCCGGATATAACATGTCAAGAAATCCAACTTCCTTTAGCCAAAACTCACATTTCTTGAACTTGGCATACAAGCTGGTGTTCCTCGGTTTCTCCAAAACCAATCGCAAATGTTCCTTGTGTTCCTCTTCATTCTTGAGAAAATCAAAATATCATCAATGAACACCACGACGAACTTATCCAAAACTCCATAAACACTTTGTTCATCGGGTTCATGAAATAGGCTGGTCGTTAGTCGGTCAAATGACATAACGGTATACTCGTCAGATCCATATCTAAGTAGTAAATGCGGTCTTGGGTATGTCTTGCTCCCGAATCTTCAAGCGATGGTACCACGATCAAAGTCGATCTTAGAAAACACTTTGGCTCCTTGCAAGCGATCAAGCAGATCATTTATCATAAGTAGTGGGTACTTGTTCTTGATTGTTACTTCATTCAATCCACGGTAGTCAACAACCATTCTCAACGATCCATCCTTCTTCTCCACTAACAAAGCGGGTGATCCCCAAGGTGAAGAACTTGGGCGAATAAAACCTTTATCCAATAGTTCCTTAATCATTTCTTGATTTCCGCCAAATCCTTTGCGGGCATCTGTCTGATTAAACCGATATCGGGCCTGTTCACGGCAGCAGCTCGATCAAAAACTCAATGTCTCTATCCGGTGGCATTCACAGCAATTCTTCGAAATACATCGGGATAATCCTTTACTGCTTGGTACTTCTTCTGTACCACTCACGATAAGCAATTAACTTGTGCTCTCCTCGGCTCATGCCGTGATACATATAATCCTCCTTCCTTACGGTGTGGTGAGCAAAATTGACCTTGTGGTACAATCTATGTTTCCTCCATACTTTGATAACCAATCCATTCCTAATATCACATCAATCCTTGGGATTCCAGAACTATTAGGTGCGAGGGGAAAACATAGTGTCCAATCCTTAGTGGCGGTCGATCACACCATTTACTAGCCATGTATTCTGCTCGGGTGAGGTTACTAGCATGGGTGACCTAAGGGTTTGGGTCGGTAATTTGTACTTATCCACAAATCCCTTGATATATATGAATCACGATGCACGGTATCAAAAAGAACAAGCTGCGATAAATGACTTAACCAAAAACTTACCGATTCTTTGCATCGGGCTGATCTTCAACCTCCTCCACATCAATGTGGTTCACATCCCCTGTTGAAAGGGTTTGGCTTCTTTCGAGCTTCCATTGCCATTTCCATTCGGCCTTACGGGCGAGTCATTTGCATAGTGCCCGTCTTGCGGCACTTAAAGCAATAATGTGACTCGAGTCTACCTTGGATGGTGTTGAGCGGGTTGGTGCGGTTCATCCATTGCTTCCTCCATTCCGTTCCCATTCTTGGTGCCATTGTGGTTGTCGAATTACCTCCTCCATGGGTATCTTTGAAACTGAATTCCTGATTTAGGGGTATAACGAGGCTTCTGCTGGGATCGAGTTATACTTCCCTTGTCCATACTTCGCTTGCAGTTCTCAATTCTTCTTGCTTTCCTTCAATCATGAGAGCTCGGTCTACTAACTCCTGGTAGTTGTTGAAACTTGCTACCATCAACGGCATCTGAACTCATCATTCAGTCCTTCTAGAAACTTCTCTGTTTAGCTGCGTCAGTATAGCGTCATCCAGGGCATAACGTGCTAACTTGCTAAAGTCATCCACGTCTTGTGCCAGATCCTTCCTCCTTGGCGTAAGTTCGAAACTCACGCTTCTTCATAGCCATAGCTCCTGGCGATACATGGGCGGTCTGAAAACTTCTTTGGCTGGTCCCATGTGGCGGTGTCTACGGGTAAGTGGCTGTGAAATTCTCCCACCATCTTCTGCGGGTCCTTGAGCTGATGTCTTGCAAACTTCACTCTTTCACCATCATGCATCCTGCGTGGTCAGCTCCCTTCCTATCTTGCGGAGCCGGTCATACTGCTACAATCGGCTCGGTGCTCTTTGGAATACCGGCGGAGTTCGGTCTAAGAAGCGAGTCGGATGATCCGCGGTGGTGGTGGTGGCGGTGGGTTGTTGTTGTTGTTGTTGTTGTTGTTGTTGTTGCCTGGTTACGCACCAATGTTTGAATCGGGTATTCTTCTTCTGGATCAATTGGGTGATCTCGGAGGAAAAGCGAATCCGGGTCGCGTCTGGAGGCATCGATGGGTTAGAAAAGAAGAAATGTAGAATAGAATGAGGTCTAAGGGAATCACTACCCAAATGCACATGAGCAAATGCACACAAAATCACTTCATTCAATCAAACAAGGGCTTAGCGATCTAACTATCGCAAAAGTGCGTGTACTATAATGTTTACATGGAGGAAATACTACTAATATGTGGGGACTTCTACTAATTTGAACGGTGGAAGACTCCATGATGTACTGCTCGACCGTCTTCAAAGTCGGGTTCACTTGGATCCGAATCGGTGTCGTCGATGTTAATGTAGTCGCTTGGGTATTCGACATCTGGTCTTCATTCACAGTGCCAACTTCTTCTTGAGTTCTTGATCTACGTACTTAAGATCGTTATTGTGTCTTGCGAGCTACGATCTCGTCCATGTAGTCCTTGCGTGTAGTCCTTAGTTCTTCTTCGGTTCGATGATCCTTCCTTTGTCTTACGCAACTCCAACATGTCGTTGCACATTTGGTTCTCTGGCGTCGAATGTGCTGGTTTAATTCTGGATGAAAGCTGCAATGGACCTATCCTTCTTGGTCTTGCGGCGTCCTAGTTGTCATCTCGGCGTCCATAAATCTGGTAGATGGTATCCTTGAGGTCTTCTTGATAAACTTCTCCAATCGTCCCATGGTGATGTGAGCTGCCATGCTCTTTCCGGACTCAAGTTGGTGCCTGAAAACACTATCTATAGGCTTGGTAATTGGGGCGAATGTCCTTCTGGAGCGTGGCGTGAATCTTCGGCGCTCCTCTTGAGCGAGTGGCGTTGAAAGTCCGGTAAAGCTTGGTATTCAATGTTCGGTATTTGGTGACTTCCTTCAAGTGAAATCCAAAAGGTGTGCCTTCATCGGTTGGGTGTACTTGATCTTGGCGTCCGTCATCCTAAAGAGTAGAAAAGATGAGGAGTTAGAAAATGAGAAGAGTAGTGATCTATGGCTTTAACTTAGTGGTGGTGTCCTCTGATCAGCGTGTGCTCGATACCATTCTCTGTAGCGACCAGACCGAATGGATCAAGTCTCGTGCTCGGTGTCATCCACTGGATCGATAATCTGAAACCACAGTACTTGAAGGATTTATAGCAAAGTAGCAATCACACACTTATTACATCGTTGTCCACAAGGGAACTTATTACAATAATATGGCTTAAGGCCATCTAATAAAAACAGCGGAAGGCTTGGAAGATAAGCGAGTCCATCAACTCCATCGGCATCACTGAGTATAGAACCACGACCTAACACCTTACAAATAAATGCGAAAAGTCTGCATAGCGTGAAAGTTGCAGCCAACAAGGTCAGCACATGGAATATCTTGGCAAAGTAACACATAAAAGCAATGAAGGAATAAGCCTATACTACATGCATATTGGGCTGGTGGTAAGGCTCTCGGTTTGTTGCATAAAGCTGATTTTCCCTACAACAAAGGAATAATTTTGTTTAACTATCATGGTGGTTGTTAAACATTGAGAATGGTTGATGACATCCTCAATCCCAATTAAAAGTACTCATCAAAACCCAATAACTTTTATTTAGAAGTAACATGTTGAGATTCACATGATATTCAATTACAGGATACTCAAATTGTCCATAACAGGGGACACGGCTAATCATGATTAGTTTATACACTCTGCAGAGGTTTGCACTTTTCCCCACAAGACTCGATCGCCTCGCTTGGTTCTCGCACTTCATGGTGTTTGAAAGCGGATGGCCGAGACATAGTCTTTGAAGCGCTAGCACCTTACATGTGGGTAGACCGTACCAACCTACATCCCCTACATCAGCTAGCCTACCCGTAGAGTTAGCACGACTTAGTCAACTTCATGAGCCCATAATTGGCTTGTGGCTGCACGGAAGTTTCGGTTTGAATAATCTTATGATCCCTTAGAGCACAGGTGGCGGTCCGAAGAAATCTGAGCAAGTCTGATGGAAACCAGGTGCCTCAATCCACCCGGATGTGTGTTTTGGTTGCCACCTTAGATAAACCATTAATTAACAATCTCACATCTGTCATGGATATTCACTCACCCAATCCGTCTACTAGCATAGCATGGCATAATAGCAAGCGTGAAGTAACTCCCAAGGTTTCATAAGTAAAGCAGTGTAATAGGTACTACCTCAATCTACTTCCCAAACCCACAATTTAATTTGATCCTAAACATGCAAGTATTTGAGGAATAGATCTAATGCATAAAAACTGGGTATGAGAAGAGTATGATCAAAGTGTTACTTGCCTTGCGATGATCCATGAGATCTAGAGATTGAAGTAACAAGCGGCGCACTCACGGGTGATCTAGCAGACAAACAACAAGCATACAATAAGTACTCATCTAATGCGGGGAAATCTCGAATAAAGATCTAACCGGAAAGTTCAACTTAAGAACTACGGTTGCAAAAGAATCGAATCAAATAAAACATCGAAATCGAAACTCGAGAGAGAGCGACTCGGTTTGCAATCTGAAACTAGGTCAAAATTTCACAGTAGCAAAACTTCGGTGAAAGTAGGTTAGTCGGGCAGCGGTTTAAATATGAAACTCCGGCGCTTGAATCACTGATTCCGATAAGCGAGCAAGAAATAAAACAGATTTGAAAATCGGATCGGAATCGAATCGAAAATAGCGGATTAAATCCGATTTAAAAGAAAGCGAGCGGATTAAATAGCGGACGTTAGATTAGAGAACTAATTCAGCGAACACGTTCATTGAAGCGGACGGTTCGGTGAGCGTTCGTTAATTAAGAAAACCAAAAAACATAAAACCATCTAGGGTTTTTAAAAAAACGAACATCACAAAAAAAGCGGATCGGGGTTTTTTTTAAGAAACGGATCGGTGGCCAGGCGGCTACCTCCAGTGGCTCTCCGTGAGGCTCGGCGGAAGTTCTGGCGAGGTGAATTCGTGGGGCGGTGGGGTGCTCGGTGGCCCGGCGAGGCGGGGGATCGGGCGTCTCGGCCTGGCCAGGAGGCTCGGTCAGGCGGGCAGGTGGTGGTGAGGGAGAAGGGGGCGCGGGTTTTAAGGAGGCTTGGGAAGGGGCGAGGCAAGTGGAGCGGACTCGATGGTGAGGCGGACGTCTTGGTGGTAAGTCGCCCGGTAGGGAGGAGAGGAGGTGAAATGGAGCGGGCACACCTTTGGGCAGTGGGCCTTGGCCGAAAGGCGTTTTTTTAATTTAAACCAAGCAATTAAAAATATCAAATGAACTCGATTTTAATAAAAACAATTTTCCCGACTCCTAAAAATGAGTGAACAAAATGAACTTTAAAAGCAGCAAACATGCATATATTTTTAAAATGCTCATTTTGCCTAAGCATAATAAATCCTTCAAAACCAAATTTTTTTGATTTATTTATGATATCTTCATTTTCCTAAGTGTTGGGAAAGTCATATTATTCCCTCTCTTAACAAATTTTTATAGGAAAAACTTTGTGAAGATAAATAAACAAATCCAAATGATCCCATTTTCAAATTTGAGAAATCCGAAATATGAAAATTATGAAACTTCAACTCTCTCAGGGTCCTTGAGTTCGCGTGAAATTTTCTAGGATCGGAAAATCACGAAAAAATATGATATGCATGATGACCTAATGTATAACATTCCAAATTGAAAATTTGGGATGTTACAAAATGAAAAAGGGCAATGCAGTGCGAATAGGCTAGCAAAGGCGGAGAGGTAAAAGTCGTATAATCCATGGACTCAACATTAGTCGAAAGAACTCATATACTTATTGCAAAAATCTAGAAGTCATCAGAAATCAAGTACTACGCATGCTCCTAGGGGATAGATTGGTAGGAAAAGACCATCGCTCGTCCCGACCGCTTTTCATAAGGATGCACAAGCCAGGTACACTTCATGTTTCAAATTTGTTACACAACTTTAACCATACGTGCATGCTACGGGATTTTCTAACTTCAACACAAGAATTTCTCAAATTCACAACTACTCAACTAATACGACTTTGATATTATCACCTCCATATCTCAAAACAGTTATCAAGCATCAAACTTATCTTAGTATTCAAGCACTCAAAGAAAGTTTCACATATCTTGAATACCAAGTATATTAACATTTAAGCAAATTACCATGCTATTAACGACTCTCAAAATAATCTAAGTGAAGCATGAGAGATCAATAGTTTCTTTAAAACAAATCCACCACCGTGCTCTAAAAGATCTAAGAGAAGCACTAGAGCAAAAATTATCATGCTCAAAAGATATAAGTGAAGCACTATGAGCAAAACTATCAAGCTCAAAAGATATAAGTGAAGCACATAGAGTATTCTAGCAAATTCCAATCAAATTGGCTTCTCTCAAAAGGTGTGTACATAAAGGATGATTGTGGTAAACTAACAAGCAAAGACACAAATAATACAAGGCGCTCCAAGCAAAACACATATCATGTGGTGAATAAAAATATAGCTCAAGTAAATTACCGATGGAAGTAAGCGAAGAGGGGATGCCTTCGGGGCATCCCCAAGCTTTGACTTTTGGTGTCCTTGGACTATCTTGGGGTTGCCTTGGGCATCCCCAAGCTTAAACTCTTGCCACTCCTTGTTCCATAATCCATCAAAGAATTTACCCAAAACTTGAAAACTTCACAACACAAAACTCATGAAATCTCGTGAGCTCCGTTGAAAGCGAAAACAAAAGACTACTTTAAGGTACTATAATGAACTCATTCTTTATTTATATTGGTGTTAAACCTACTGTATTCCAACTTATATATGGATTATAAACTATTTTACTAGCCATAGATTCATCAAAATAAGCAAACAACCCATAAAACAGAATCTGTCAAAAACAGAACAGTCTGTAGTAATCTGTAACTAACATAAACTTCTGGAACTCAAAAAATTCTACAAAAATTAGACTACCTGGAAAATTTGTTTGTTGATCAGAAGAAATTGGTATCAGTATTTTATCACATTCTGGTGATTTTTAACAATTCGGGCACTGAGCGCAAAGTGTCTGGAAATTACAGCAAGATCAAATAACTATCATCCAAGAAGATCCAATAGGTTTAACTTGGCACAAACACTAATTAAAAGATAAAACCACATCTAAACAGAGGCTATATGAATTATTTATTCCTAATAAGAAGCAAAAACAAAAAAAACTAAAAATAAAATCGGGTTGCCTCCCAACAAGCGCTATCGTTTAACGCCCTTAGCTAGGCATAAAAGCAAGGATAGATCTAGGTATTGCCATCTTTGGTAGGCAATCCATAAGTGGCTCTCATAATAGATTCATATGGTAATTTCATTTTCTTTCTATGAAAGTGTTCATGCCTTTCTTTAATGGAAATTGGAATCTAATATTTCCTTCCTTCATATCAATAATTGCACCAATCGTTCTAAGGAAAGGTCTACCAAGAATAATAGGACATGAAGGATTGCAATCTATATCAAAACGATAAAATCTCGGGCACATAATTCCTATTTGCAACAATAAGAACATCATTAATTCTTCCCATAGGCTTTTTAATAGTGGAATCCGCAAGATGCAAGTTTAGCGAGCAATCATCAAAGTCACGGTGATCTAGCAAATCACACAAAGTTTTGGGAATAGTAGAGACACTAGCACCCAAATCACACAAAGCATGAAACTCATAATCTTTAATTTTAATTTTAATGGTAGGTTCCCACTCATCATAGAGCTTCCTAGGGATAGAAACTTTCAACTCAAGTTTTTCTTCATAAGATTGCATCAAGGCATCAACAATGTGTTGGTAAAGGCCTTATTTTGACTATAAGCATGAGGAGAATTTAGCACGGCTTGCAACAAGGAAATACAATCAATTAAAGAGCAATTTTCATAATTAAATTCCTTGAGATCCAATATAGTGGGTTTAGCAACATCTAGATTTTTATTTCTTTCAATCCCACTTTTATCAATTTCATCGTCAAGATCTAAAAACTCCGAATTCTTAGAACGCCTTCTAGATAAAGGAAGATCATATTCAGTTTCATCAAGATTCATATTGCAAAACAAAGATTTAATAGGGGACACGTCAATAAATTTTAGATCTTCATCTTGATTTTCATAGGAATTAGAAGAACATGCTTTAATAAAGGCATCTTTGGAAGCACGCATCCTAGCGGTTCTTTCTTTGCACTCATCAATGGAAATTCTCATAGCTTTGAGAGACTCATTGATATCATGCTTAGGAGGAATAGATCTAAGCTTTAAAGAATCAACCTCAAGAGAATTCTATCAACGTCCCTAGCCAAATCATCAACTTTAAGCAATTTCTCTTCAAGCAAAGCATTAAAATTCTTTTGTGAATTCATAAACTCTTTAACACTACTCTCAAATTCAGAGGGAATCTTATTAAAATTTCCATAAGAGTTGTTGTAGGATTTTCCATAATTATTAGAAGGATTACTAGGATAAGGCCTAGGATTAAAATTCCCTCTATCTGGCGTTGTTACCAAAATTATTCCTACCAACAAAATTCACATCCATAGATTCATTATTATTCTCAATCAAAGTAGACAAAGGCATATCATTAGGATGAAGAAACACTCTTAGTAGCAAATAATTTCATAAGTTCATCCATATTTCCACTCAAAACATTGATTTCTTCTATCGCATGCACTTTTTATTAGTAGATCTTTCGTTATGCCATTGAGAATAATTAACCATAATATTATCTAGGAGTTTAGTAGCATCTCCTAGAGTGATTTCCATAAAAGTGCCTCCCGTGGCTGAATCTAAAAGATTTCTAGAAGCAAAATTCAATCCGGCATAAATTTTTTGTATTATCATCCACAAGTTCAAACCATGAGTAGGACAATTACATATCATTAATTTCATTCTCTCCCAAGCTTGTGCAACATGTTCATGATCAAGTTGCTCAAAATTCATAATATCATTTCTAAGAGAGATAATCTTAGCAGGAGGAAAGTACTTAGAGATAAAAGCATCTTTGCACTTGTTCCAAGAATCAATACTATTTTTAAGCAAAGATGAAAACCACGCTTTAGCACGATCTCTAAGCGAAAAAGGAAATAGCTTCAATTTAACGACATCATTATCGACATCTTTTTCTTTTGCATATCACACAAATCAGCGAAGCTATTCGGATGAGTGGCGACATCTTCATTAGGAAGGCCGTGAATTGATCTTTCATAACAAGATTCAACAAAGCAGTATTGATTTCACAAGATTCGATATTGGCAAGAGGAGCAATCGAATGCTACTTGAAATCATTATTATTGGTATTGGTGAAGTCACACAATTTGGTAGCATCTTGAGCCATTCCGACAAACAAGCAATCAACACATGAGCAAACAAAAGGCAGCGGGAAAAAAGGAGGAGATTGGGAAGAGAAGGCGAATAAAACAGCAAGGGTGAAGTGGGGAGAGGAAAAGCGAGAGGCAAATGGCAAATAATGTAATCGAGAGATAGGGATTGTGATGGGTACTTGGTATGTTGACTTTGCGTAGACTCCCGAGCAGCGGCGGAAATCCTTCTTGCTACGTCTTGAGCTTGCGTTGGTTTCCCGAAGAGGAGGATGATGATGCACCTGATGGCGTAAGTATTTCCCTCAGTTTTGAGAACCAAGGTACCAATCCATAGGAGGCCACGCACAAGTCCTCGTACCTGCACCGAGCGATAACTACTGCTAACCAACGTGATTGGGGTTGTCAATCCTTCACGGTCACTTCACAGTGAGATCGATAGAGATAATATTTTTGGTATTTTTGGTATAAAGATGCAAAGTGAAAAGTAAAAGGCAAAGTAAAACAAAGCAAGTATAAAAGTGATGGAGATTGATATGATGAGAATAGACCGGGGCATAGGTTTCACTAGTGGCTTCTCTCAAGAGCATAATTATTCTACGGTGGGTGAAAAAATTACTGTTGAGCAATTGGTGAATTGAGCATAGTTATGAGTATATCTAGGTATGATCATGTATATAGGCATCACGTCAGGTGTCAAGTAGTCGAAACAATTCTGCATCTACTACTATTACTCCACTCATCGACCGCTATCCGGCATGCATCTAGAGTATTAAGTTAAAAAGCAGAGTAGCCTTAAGCAAGATGACATGATGTAGAGAATAAATTCATGCAATATGATAAATACCCCATCTTGTTATCCTCGATGGCAACAATACAATCGTGCCTTGCAACCCTTTACATCCTTTGGGTAAGGACACATGATTGAACCCAAAGCCATGCACTTCTCCATTGCAAGAACTACCAATCTAGTTGGCCAAACCAAGCGGATAATTCGAAGAGACTTGCAAAGATAACTCAATCATACATAAAATAATTCAGAGAAGATTCAAATATTATTCATAGATAAGCTGGATCATAAACCCACAATTCATCGATCTCAACAAGCGCGCCATAAAAGAAGATTACATCGAATAGATCTCCACGAGAGAGGCGAACATTGTATTGAGATCCAAAAGAGAAAAGCCAT
>JAHIAM010005399.1:0-25976 GCA_021605205.1 Aegilops longissima
GCTACAGGAACTTAAAATAGCAAAACATGGCATGGCATGAATCTACTCAAAGCATATTTCAAAAGTCCCTTACTGACCATAAGCCAAAAGGACTAGAAAATATAGTAACACTCATGTCAATATTGAAAGTCTAGTTAACAGATTCAGCAACTAGACATGTCAAAAACTGATAACGAGATGGCATGTTTACAAGCTCAATGCACTCATTACAGAGCCTCAAATGATAAACTAAGCATACATACATCAAGAAGACATGACATAGAAGACATCCATGGCAAGAACACTAACATAGCATATATGGATCAACCACAACAATCTAGGCAAAATTGAATAACGTATACAATCTGCCAGGAATCATTTGATAGCAAAAGTAGAGCTCGATTGACTCAAGCTATGGCATCCCATAATTGCAAACAAAGGCATGGATGGATAGAGCAAGTCATGCTTTACAAAACACCCTTACTGAAGTATCTCAAATTATGCATAGATCTCTTGGTATCATCAAGCAAACATGGCATCAAAACCAGCTAAAGCAGGGCTGAAATCAGCAACATTAGGACACCTACTTTGCATGCTTGTGCTAGTCACCACATAGATCACAAAATACATGGCATATACCACTGGAAAGATGACATGGCATTTTACAAAACTCATGTAGGACTCAAATTCATAGGATGCACATATTAATCATAGCAAAAATAACAAAAGTGCAACTCTGATAAAATCAGAAACTAACAGCACCTTGCACTCTTCCAACAGCATTTCGGGCATCAAGATGAGCTCAAATGAAAATGATGCAATGGAATGAAATGATCTACTCTTGAGACGAACATTTTGACATATTATCTGAAAAATGGATCTCGGATGCGAAGATATAGCAGATGAAAATTGCCCAAAATTACAAGATGCAAAGACTTAGTGGAAAAAGAGGAGAAAGAGTCAGCGCTGCGGATCGAGGCGGATCCGGGCGATCGATCGGCTAGGCAGGCTCAGGGAGAGGGAGGCAGGAGCGGCAACGTGGAGGCCAGCGCCGTGCGCCGAGCAGCCGTGAGGCAGTGTGGGAAGGGCTGCGATGGAGCAAGTATGTGGCCAGTGACAGCCTTCGGAAGGCGCGGAAGCTGACTCAACCGGAGGCGCACGAAGCCTGAGGCCAGAGGAGTGGTGTGGACATGGGACAGACCCAGAGACCAGAAGCGAAGCCCTTGTGACGATGTGAAGAGGCCCGTGGCGCGCTGGATGGCGAGGCAAGTGCGGGATCTGTCGACTGTGGCGATGTCCTGTATGAAGCACAAGGTTTCGGAAGGGATGATCGGAATTTTAGGGTTTGCTAAATAGGCATAGAGGAGCTAGGAGAGTCAAATGAGGTGTAGTTTTCGCCCACGATCGTGATCGAGCAGCGGAAAGCATGGAGTGACTTAGATGGGTTATTGGGCTGTTTGGAGGGTGTTGGGCTGCAACAAAAGAGGCCTTCGAAGGTGCGGTTAACCGTTGGAGTACCAAGCGAGCTCAAATGACCGAAACTTGACGGTGGTCTCCGGGTGTTATACAAGGCCACTAGACAAACCTCGGTCCATTTGACGGTTTAATACCGCTGCGGAAAAAGCGTAAAAGGACCGCCGGGAGATAGGAGTGTCGGATTGCAAAGCGGACAGGGAAAATGCTCGGAATCATGAGGCGAAGCGCGTATGCAAATCGATGCACATGATGACATAATAAAATGCATGTCATCGACAAAATGCAAAAGGAAAACCCAACCAGGAAATATCATATATCAATGCGAAAATGGCAAGAGTGGGTTACAAATATGAAAGTTACTTGAGGTGTGTACAACTCCACCACTACAAGGATCTCGTCCGAGATCTAGGACTGAAAAGAGGGATACTAGCGGAGGTGATCCTCGGCTCTGGGTGAAATGGGTGGACACTTTCAGTTTGATTGACTTGTTGCGAGTCTTGCTTCGGTTTCTTCAAGAATAGCAGGGTGCTCATGATAAGAGATCTTCTTGATCAATCTCTTGAAGTTGATAGTGCGTTCAGGAGTCTTGAAGCACTTGCGAAAAGTGTGACCGTGAAACATCGTGCGTTTGCAAAGTTGGATGGAAGCTCAAGTTGATAAGCGAGATCGCCTCTTTTCCAATGATCTTGAAAGGACCCGTATCTGGGGCAAGCTTCCTTTGATACCGAGGCGGCGGTACCTTTCATTGGAGAGGCGGAGTAGACATGGTCTCCGATTTCAAAAGTCACATCACGGTGCTTATCATCATAATAGCTCTTTGGCGCGATTCTGCGGCTTTGAGATCTCACGAATGACCTTGCACATCTCTTCTTACTGATCAAGTCATTGCCAAAGTTGGCGTTCACATGTCTCGGACCAATTGAAGGAAGGCACTTCGCCATAGAAAATTCGAATGGGGCCTTGCCATTCAGCAGGCTTTGTTGTTGTAAGAGAACTTCATATGGAGACAATCTTCCCACTTCATACGAAGGAAATGACACAAGCCCTGAGCATATCTTCAAGAATTTGATTCACTCGCTCGACTTGGCCACTTGTTTGAGGATGGAAAGCTGTCTGCTGAACCGAATGTTGGTGCCCATGGCCTTGAAAAAATCCCAAAACTTGGAGGTAAAGATGCCCACATGCGAAGAGATCACTTGTGGAATGCCGTGCAGGGAGACAATCACGGAGGTGTATAGCTCGCCAACTGAGCTGCGATGATGGATTCTTTGATAGGAAGAAAATGAGCCACTTTAGTAAGCTTGTCAATGACAACGAAGATAGCATCATTTACTTGGACTTTGGAAAGCCAGTGTGAAGTCCATTTCAATATGATCAAACTTCCATTCAGGAATAGCAAGAGGTTGGAGGACCACTGGTCTTTGGTGTTCTTTCACTCTTGCGGACATCACACTCATTCACGAATTGAGCAATTTCTCGCTTCATTCGAGTCCACCAATATATTTCTTGAGGTCATGGTACATCTTCGTACTTCGGGATGAATGGATAAAAGCGAATCGTGAGCCTCGTTCATAATGACTTTTCTCGATCACCCTTAGGAACCACAATCCGGTCCTCAAAGAACAGAGTGTCTTTGTCATCAACGGAAACGCACTTGCAAATGCCCTTGAATACCACGTTTCCTTTCTTCACCATGGTATCCAAGTTGAGCCTCCGAATCTGATCTTCAAAGTAGGAGATACTATGAGGTTGGCAAGCCTTGAGAACAACTTGAAGATTCAGCTTGCGAAAGATTCCACAGATCCGGTGAAAGGGCTTGAGGATTAGGCTGTGCGATAGCTTTCCTGCTCAGCGTCTGCAATGACATTAGCTGCCGGAGTATACTCAATACTTGGGTTGTACTCTTGAATCATTTCGACCCATCATGCCTTTGAGGTTGAGGTTAGGCTGGTGAAGATGTGAGACTCTTGTGATCGGTGAAAATGTCCACTTTCCTTCCAAGAGATGTCTCCACGTAATCAACATGCATAAGCGCATAACTCAAGATCGTGAGTGGGGTAGTTCTTCTCGTTGAGCTTCAAGCTGGCGAGAGTATAAGCCACAACTCTCTTCTCTTGCATTAACACAGCAAAAGACCTTGAAGAGCATCGAGAACACTTCATATTGCGTTCATGGGAGGTGAGCAGGGGCTGTGAGTTTCTCTTTGAGGTATTGAAAGCAACGTCACACTCGGAGCCAGGACATACTTCACCTTGGAGAAGGTTGGAAAGAGCTTTGCAATCTTGGAAAGTTCTCAGCGAATCTTGACAATAACTTGCAAAGACCAAGAAAGCTGCGGAGCTTGACGATCGAGGAGGTTCCCAATTCACAATGCGGACACCTTCTAGGGATCAACAACGATGCCCTGGCGAGAGATGATATGACCAAGATAAAGCACTTCATCAAGCCGAATTCACATTTGGAGAACTTAGCATAGAATTGGTACTCTGAGCTTGTCTAGCACCAATCGCAAATGTATGGCATGATCCTTCTTATTCTTGGAAGACCAAAATATCATCAAGATAGACCAAGGCAAATTCATTGGTGTAGGGGTTGAATATGAAGTTCATCATCCGAGAAAGTTGGAGGAGCATTGCTGAGGCGAAAGACATGCGAGTATATTCATAAGAACCAAAGCTTGTTACGAATCTTTGTCAGGAATATCTTGTTCACGAATCTGGTCGATGATACCCCCGAAGGTCAAGCTTGAGAACAACTGTGGCACCTTTGAGTTGCTCGAAAAGCTCATTGATGTTGGGAAGTGGATACTTGTTCTTGATTGTCTTCTTATTCAATGGTGATGTCGACACAAAGTGGTCAGAACCATAGGACAAGAACACCACAACCCCAAGGAGATGAACTGAGTCGATCAAACCCAGGCGCTCTTGTTCATCGAGCTGCTTCTTCAATTCCCTCGACTCATCAGGTCCAAGCTTGTATGGGCGGCAGCAAGGTTCGATGCGAGGCTCGAGATCAATAACGAACTCAAGCGGCATTGAGGAGGCATACCGGAGCTCTTACGGAAAGACATCTTGGTACTCACAAGGCTGGAATCAGGAGATGGCATTCAATTAAGCCCTTCTCATTGAGAGAAAACAAGCGAATAGTTTCATCACGAGAGGCATAAATGATCACATCATTAGAAGAATGAGTCAATTGAATTTCCACAGCAGCACAATCAATTTGAGCTTTGTCTGAAGCCGATCCATTCGAGAATAAGATCAATATCCGAGTCACGAGAACAATTGGTTTAGCAGAAATCTAATCGCCCATCTTGATCCGACATTGAACCATCATGCTAGAGCTCAAGCAGCTTGGAAAATAACTTGCATAGCTTTAGACAATTCCTGTATCAAAGTGCTTGATGCAAAGGATATGACATGAAAGAATCGATGCACGATATCAAATAAGACTTTTGCGGGAATATCATTAAGCGAGAGATTACCCAATATCACATCGGAAGATTCCTCTGCTTGAGCTGCATTCATCATATTGACCTTGGCATGATTTGGATTATGTGACCTTGCATTCTTTGGAAGATTTCACGGAGGAGGCGGAAGGCTCTGGTTGAACACTTGTTAGCATAGACCCTTCTACTGACACTTATTGCAAGTGACCTCGAGCGGTGGTGGTGGTACAGGAACCTTGAAGCTTGAAATTAGACTTGTTACGATAGCTTGGGTTGGGTGGGTGGGAAGATCCACGGCCACTGAGTTCTTCTTGGTAAAAATTTGGCGGAGCGGAGGAGGCGGATAAAACTTCTGCTTTAGCTGCCACTTGAGAGGACGAGGAGGACTGAGCTGCATCCTGATTCTCTTCTTAGAAGCCTCACATTTGAGCTGTGCGCTTCTTGCTTGAGTGCCATGTTGTAGAAATCATCATACTTATCTGGCTCAAACAGCACAAGTAATTGAGATCCTCTCGAGACCGCCGAGCGATAGATCATACTCCTTTCATCAGGGTACATCTTGCTTAGCAAAGCAGGCGAGCTTACAGGCTGGATATTGTATTGATAGACAGACATGGTGCCTTGCTTGAGATTGCGGAACTCCTCACCTTGCTCTCAACAACACTCTTGAATGTGATGAGCTAAAATCAGTGGAACTCATCCCGGTAATGACCGACCTCCTCTGGAATCTTTGTATTCTGGAACCACTCAACAGTCAATCCTTGAGTTGAAGCGATGCAAACTTGAGTCCTCGAATTCGACATTGCTCTGATCAAAGTGCTTGGATGTCCACTAACCAATATTCGTCACATTTGCCTCAACACGACAATTGAAAGACTTGACGTTGATTAAACGGTGGGAAGTAGCAAAGTGTGGCTGATTGTTGCCTTGACCTTGATTGCCTTGATTGCCTTGATTGCCTTGCCCACAGTACGTTCTTGCAAGAGCTGCAAAATCATCGAGCATTGGCATTGGTGGCTGCCATAATAGCTTGCCGGAGCCTCTGGAGGCGGAGGTGGAGGTGGAGGTGGAGGATTCGGTGATCCATCATTGATCCGGATTGAGGCAGTTGGCGGAGCCATCACGAAGAGGTGACATCCGTTAGTCCTTTGATAGACAAATTGATAAGTAGAATCAGCGGATAGAAATTGCAACATATAGTCTTCACAATAAACATTGAAACAAGAATGAGCGAATGAATTCAAAGTTAATTATCACATCCATTAAAGTGAGAAGCCACTTATAAAAGATATGGAAATAACATCGACTTAGAAACAATTCGAATATCACAACTGAAAACAAAGGTTGGCTACTAGAATGAGCGGAACAAACACATGATAGATTTACGCCCAAAGTGTTAGTGGTGGGGCCCTACGGACCTGACGTATATAGACGTCACGAATGACTAACAAGGCGTCCCGAATCAACATAGCCAAGGATTCTTTAAGGCGTCTACGCGACCACTTGTCGTCGACCGTGAATGGGCGGACCACTAGGCGTTGAACCCCAATCTCAAATCATACATATGCAGGAAGAAAATCACCTAAGCTACTAGAATTCCCACCTATAAACTCCGAAACTTTCTGGTTATGCAATCTGGGTGTTGGGGATCGAGGGACACAAATATATCACCCAAACTAACAATACCTAGATCAATCATCCATCCAACACATAACCAAAAATCCTCGGAAATCGTGTACCTCGACCTTGAAAACATCATCAAGTCATGGCAATACTCACTTTTCATACGATCTTTGGGCTATCAGGGTTATCTCACCAACAACTGCACAAAAGAGATTTCGATGTCGGCAAAACTCAGGTATTCAAGGCTGCGATAAAATTGTGTGACAACACCTCGGAGCTCAACTCCGGGACACGCCACACCCCTAAATGTCAGGAGGCACCAAGAACAATGTTCTCGTCACAAAACCATCGGAGCGATTCCAAGATACCCACGTGATCCTAAAAAAAATTTAGTGAAATTTGAGAAGACAAGAGTCAAAACTCTCGTCGGGAGACCTCCAGGAAGCGGCAGAAGGTGGGAGTAAAAAAGAATCCTACTCTCGATATGTATAATCCTAAGACTCAAAACATTTCCATTCTAGACTCAACAACATCGCAACCAATCAAGTAGGGGCTCTAAGTCAGGAAGGCTCGATTACCAACTTGTCACGCCCCGATCGTATATCTCCCGTGTCGAGGCACGACTTAGAAACATAACGCATTGAAAGCAATGTCATGTGAGGTAATCTTCACACAATGTAATAATTAAGGGAAAGATACATAGTTGGCTTACAATCCCACGTCACAGTACATAATTAAACATACATCATTGAGTACACTCAAGGTCCGACTCGGAACCAAAATAAAAGAAGATACCCCACATGCTAACGAGATCCCGAATCGTCCCAAGCTGGCACCTACTGATCATCTGGAAGCGACACATAAATGTGACCACGTTCCTCGTCGAACTCCACTTGAGCTCGGTGGAAACATCTGCCTTGGCCTCATCGGAACCTGCAAGCTGTGTTGGAAGTATCTACATGAGTCACGGGGACTCAGCAATCTCACACCGAGATCAAGACTATTTAAGCTTTAGGGAGGACATAGTATTAAAGTGGAGCTGCAACAGCGACTAGCATATAAGGTGTCTACAACGCAAAAGAAGCGAGGAGAGAAGCAAAGCGGTCGTGAAACTAGTAGTGATCAAAGTGATCTGAACTACTTCGTGGACATAACTCCAACACCGTGTTCACTTCCGGACTCCGCCGAGAAGAGACCATCCAGTTACACGCAGATTGATGTGTATTTTAAAGAGGTCCACTTTGGGTTTTCTACAACGGACATTAACAAACTCCCATCGCCTCATAACAGCAGGCGCTTTGAAATTATTACCTGCGGGGGTGTCCCAACAACCCATTATAAGCTCTCACGGTCAGCGAAGGTTATTCCTTCTCTGGGAAGACCGATCAATCTCGAATCCGGACTACAAGACATTTAAGCAGACAATAAAACAAGACCAGCAAAGCCGCCCGATTGTGCCGACAAATCCCGATAGGAGCTGCACATATCTCGTTCTCGGGGCACATCTGGATGAGACTAGCTGAGTAAAACCAAGCCTCGAGTTTCCCGTGGTGGCCCCGCATGTCAGCTCGATTAAGACCCGGCACTCGAAGGAGCAACTGGGGGGTTTAAAATAAAGATGACCCTCGGGCTCAAAACCGGGAAAAAGGCAGGTGGCAAATGGTAAAACCAATGTTGGGCTTCTTTGGGCGAGTCTTATTCAAAGAACTGTCAAGGGGTCCCATAAATCACCCACCGTGTAAGAGCATAAAATCAAGGAACATAACACGGTATGTGCGGAAACTAGGGTGGCAGGTGGAACAAAACACGGGCATAAGGCGGGCCTTCCACCCTTTACCAAGTATATAGATGTATTAACCATGAGATATATATATATTGTGATATCCCCAACAAGTACTCATGTTCCACAAAGAACAACATCTCCATGTTCAACAAGGAACAAACTTCACTTCACTGCAACTAACAGCTATAAGAAGGGCTGGTGAAGAAGCGGTAACATAATCAGCGGTTTGCTAGGAAAGGATGGTTAGGGGCTGACATGGCAACATGGGTGGCATGATATAGCAAGTGGTAGGTATCGCAGCATAAGCATAGCAAAAAGCGAGCAACTAGCATAGCAAAGATAGAAGTGATTTGAGGTATGATCATCTTGCACGCAATGTTCTCGAGGTAGTGAAAGCTTGATCCTCGAAGCGTTCTCAACAGGCTCCTCGTTCACGTACTCGTCTCCGACTCTACCCAAAGCAACAACACAAACAAAGGAACCACAATAAATCACGGTGCAATGCACAATCAACATGATGCAAAACATGACATGATGCGGGATCGATATGCAATGCTTATATGCGCTCGGAAGAAAATGATGAACCAGGCATCACTTGACAAACCAAGCATGCCACTGGAAAGATGAGATGATTTCGGTTGAAATCGATATAAAATCACCGGATCGGATGCACGGTTTGCAAATGGCAAACAAAACAAGAATGGGCAAATCTGCCATTAACAGCATGATGCCACTTAGCAAGCAACAAATAATTAAGCTACTGCACCCAAATGTAACAAGAAAGCATATGCAGTGATCTACATGATGCTCGACAAAAGATGAGCACTGAGCTACGGCTAGTTCACGTCATAACATGTTCAAACAAGCATGGCAAAAGTGCTCAAAGTAACAGGCTGGACATGGCAAAAACAGTAACAGGTTGCAATGTTCAGAGCATCAAAACCATGCTACAGGAACTTAAAATAGCAAAACATGGCATGGCATGAATCTACTCAAAGCATATTTCAAAAGTCCCTTACTGACCATAAGCCAAAAGGACTAGAAAATAGTAACACTCATGTCAATATTGAAAGTCTAGTTAACAGATTCAGCAACTAGACATGTCAAAAACTGATAACGAGATGGCATGTTTACAAGCTCAATGCACTCATTACAGAGCCTCAAATGATAAACTAAGCATACATACATCAAGAAGACATGACATAGAAGACATCCATGGCAAGAACACTAACATAGCATATATGGATCAACCACAACAATCTAGGCAAAATTGAATAACACGTATACAATCTGCCAGGAATCATTTGATAGCAAAAGTAGAAGCTCGATTGACTCAAGCTATGGCATCCCATAATTGCAAACAAAGGCATGGATGGATAGAGCAAGTCATGCTTTACAAAACACCCTACTGAAGTATCTCAAATTATGCATAGATCTCTTGGTATCATCAAGCAAACATGGCATCAAAACCAGCTAAAGCAGGGCTGAAATCAGCAACATTAGGACACCTACTTTGCATGCTTGTGCTAGTCACCACATAGATCACAAAAATACATGGCATATACCACTGGAAAGATGACATGGCATTTTACAAAACTCATGTAGGACTCAAATTCATAGGATGCACATATTAATCATAGCAAAAATAACAAAAGTGCAACTCTGATAAAAATCAGAAACTAACAGCACCTTGCACTCTTCCAACAGCATTTCAGGCATCAAGATGAGCTCAAATGAAAATGATGCAATGGAATGAAATTATCTACTCTTCGGACGAACATTTTGACATATTATGCGAAAAATGGATCTACGGATCGAAGATATAGGATGAAAATTGCCCAAAATTACAAGATGCAAAAGACTTAGTGGAAGAGGAGAAAGAAATTGCCGCAGCGGATCGAGGCGGATCCGGCCGATCGTCCAGGCGTGGCAGCCAGGCTTCGCGAGGGAAGAGAGCAGTGGGCGGCGACCGTCGGCGAGGGCGGCGCCCGGCCCGGCGGCGAGTCGCCGAGGCAAGTGGCGAAGGTGGCCGATGGCGGCGCGGCCAGCTTAGCAGGCGGCGTGGCCGGACTCGAAGGAAGCGGCAGGCGAGCGCTGTCTCAGCCGGAGAAGCGGCGGACAGCGGCGATGGCCCCAACAGCGAAGCGAAGCTGACAAAGGGCGGCGGCAGCGGACCCGGCCAGCGGCGAACGGCCGGACCCGTGATAAGCCGGCGGGCCTTGGCAGCGATGTGGCGGAAGGCCACGTGGCGCCGCTGGATGGCGGGGCGGCCGTGGCGGTCTATCGGTAGCGTGAGCGTGTCCGTATGGCGATTTAAAATTTGGAAGAGGAATTTTTGAAGTTTGTTAAATAGGCATAGAGCTAGGAGAGTCAAATGAGGTGTAGTTTCGCCCACGATCGTGATCGAGCGACGGAAACATGGAGGTGACTTAGATGGGTTATTGGGCTGTTTTGGAGGGTGTTGGGCTGCAACAAAGAGGCCTTTGCTGAAGGTCAGTTAACCGTTGGAGTACCAGCGAGCTCAAATGACCCGAAACTTGACGGTGGTCTCGGTGTTATACCAAGCCACTAGACAAACCTCGGTCCATTTCGAGACGGTTTAATACCGCTACGGAAAAAGTAAAAGGACGCCGGGGGAGAGATAAGTGTCGGATTGCAAAGCGGACAACGGGAAAAATGCTCGGAATCATAGAGCGAACAGCGTATGCAAATCGATGCATGATGACATAATAAAAATGCATGTCATCGACAAAATGCAAAAGGAAAACCCAACCACGGAGGGAATATCATATATCAATGCGAAAATGGCAAAGTCGAGTTACAAATATGGAAGTTACTTCAGGGTGTTACAACCTCCACCACTACAGGGATCTCGTCCAGATCTAGACTGAAAGAACTCCGGATACTGAGCGGAGGTGATCTCTCGCCCGGTAGCTTCTCGGTGGAATGGTGTGACCACTTCACTTTCAGGAATTTGATTGACATTTGCGAGTCTTGCGCTCGGTTTCTTCAAGAATAGCAGAGGTGCTCATGATAAGAGATCTTCTTGAAGGTCAATCTCTTGAAGTTGATAGTGCGTTCAGGAGTCTTGAAGCACTTGCGAAGCTGTGACACGTGAAACACATCGTGCGTTTGCAAAGTTGGATGGAAGCTCAAGTTGATAGGCGAGATCGCCTCTTTTCCCAATGATCTTGAAAGGACCCACGTATCTGGGGCAAGCTTCCCTTTGATACAGGCGGCGAGTACCTTTCATTGGAGAGGCAGCGGAGGTAGACATGGTCTCCGATTTCAAAAGTCACATCCGGTGCTTATCATCATAATAGCTCTTTTGGCGGCGATTACTGCACTTTGAATTCTCACGAATGACGCACATCTCTTACATGCAGAGTCAAGTCATTTTTAAAGTTGGCGTTCTGTCTCGGACCAATTGAGAGAATGCGGCACTTTCTAGGAATTTGAATGGGGCCTTCAGAACTAAACTGGAAGCTGTTGTTGTAAGAGAACTTCGGCATATGGAAGACAATCTTCCACTTCATACGAAGGAAATGACACAAGCCACGAGCATATCTTCAAAATTTGATTCACTATCGACTTGGCCACTTGTTTGAGGATGGAAATGTGCTGAACAGATGTTGGTGCCCATGGCCTGAAAAAAAAATCCCAAAACTTGGAGGTAAAGATGCTGCCACGGTCAGAAGAGATCACTTGTGGAATGCCGTGCAAGAGACAATCACAGGTGTATAGCTCATAAGTGGCTGCAGTGATGGATTCTTTGATAGGAAGAAAATGAGCCACTTTAGTAAGCTTGTCAATGCGAAGATAGCATCATTTCCGCTTGGACTTTGGAAAGCGTTGAAGTCCATTTCAATATGATCAAACTTCCATTCAGGAATAGCAAGAGGTTGGAGGAGACCAGCTGGTCTTTGGTGTTCTCTTTCACTCTTCTGCAGACATCACACTCATTCACGATTGAGCAATTTCTCCATTCAGTCCACCAATATACTGCTTGAGTCATGGTACATCTTATACTTCGGGATGAATGGATAGAAGCGAATCGTGAGCCTCGTTCATAATGACTTTCTCGAGATCACCTTAGGAACCACAATCCGGTCCTCAAAAAAGAGCAGTGTCATCATCAGCAGGCTTACTTGCATGAAATGCCTTGTCAATACCGTTTCACTTTCTTCACCATGGTATCCAAGTTGAGCCTCACGAATCTGATCTTCCAAAGTAGGAGATACTATGAGGTTGGCAAAGAAAGCGAGGAACAACGAAGATTCAGCTTGCGGAAAGATTCCACGGAAGATCCGGTTGAAAGGGCTTGAGATTAGGCACGATAAGCTTTCCTGCTCAAGCGTCTGCAATGACATTAGCTTTGCCGGAGTATACTCAATACTTGGGTTGTACTCTTGAATCATTTAGACCATCGAGCACACGAGGTTGAGGTTAGGCTGAGTGAAGATGTACTTGAGACTCTTGTGATCGGTGAAAATGTCCACTTTCCCCAACAAGAGATGTCTCCCGTAATCAAAGCATGCACAACTGCGCCAACTCAAGATGGTGAGTGGGGTAGTTCTTCTCGTTGAGCTTCAAGCTGGCGAGAGGTATAAGCCACAACTCTCTTCTCTTGCATTAACACAGCACGAGACCTTGAAGAAGCATCTGGAACACTTCATATGGCTTGGATTCATCGGGAGGTCGAGCAGGGCTGTGACGAGTTTCTCTTTGAAATTGAAAGCAACGTCACACTCGGAGACGGACATACTTCACCTTACGGAGAGGTTGGAAAGAGGCTTTGCAATCTTGGAGAAGTTCTCATGAATCTTGACAATAGCTTCAAGACCAAAGCTGCGGAGCTGCTTGACGATACGAGGAGGTTCCCAATTCACAGTGCGGACACCTTCTGGGATCAACAAGCGATACTTAAGCGAGATGATATGACCAGATAAAGCACTTCATCAAGCCAGAATACATTTGGAGAACTTAGCATAGAATTGGTACTCTACGAGCTTCTGCACTGTCGCAAATGTGGCATGATCCTTCTTATTCTTGGAAGACCAAAATATCATCAAGATAGACCAAGGCAATTCATTGGTGTGTAGTTGAATATGAAGTTCATCATCAGAGAAAGTTGGAGGAGCATTGGCGAGGCGAAAGACATGACGTATATTCATAAGAACCAAAGCTATACGAATCTTGTCTTGGGAATATCTTGTTCACAATCACGAATCGATGATACCCATCTGAAGGTCAAGCTTGGAGAACTGTGGCACCTTTGAGTTGCTCGAAAAGCTCATTGATGTTGGGAAGTGGATACTTGTTCTTGATTGTCTTCTTATTCAATGGATGATGTCGACACAAAAGTCGGTCGAGCCATCCTTCTTCGGACAAAAGAACACAACCCCAAGGAGATGAACTTCAGTCGATCAAACCAGACGCTCTTGTTCATCATTCTTCAATTCCCTCAGCTCATCAGGTCCAAGCTTGTATGGGCAACACAGGAGTTGATGCCGGGCTCGAGATCAATAACGAACTCAAGCGGCGATGAGGAGGCATACCGAGCTCTTGGAAAGACATCTTGGTACTCACAAGCAGTGGAATCGAGAGATGGCATTCAATTCGCCCTTCTCATTGAGAGAAAACAAGCGAATAGTTTCATCACGAGAGGCATAAATGATCACATCATTAGAAGAATGAGTCAATTGAATTTCCTGGCACAATCAATTTGAGCTTTGTTTGAGAAAGCGATCCATTCGAGAATAAGATCAATATCAGTCACGAACAATTGGTTTAGCAGAAATCTATAATGCCCATCTTGATACCGACATTGGAACCATCATGCTAGAGCTCAAGCAGCCGGGAAATAACTTGCTTTAAGACAATTCCTCTGTATCAAAATTGTGATGGGATATGACATGAAAGAATCGATGCACGATATCAAATAAGACTTTTGCAGGAATATCATGGCGGATTACCCAATATCACATCGGAAGATTCCTCTGCTTGAGCTGCATTCATCATATTGACCTTGGCATGATTTGGATTATGTTGACTTCATTCTTTGAAGATTTCCACGGGAGGAGGAGGCGGAAGGGCCTACGGTTGTTCTAACGACGCCTTGTTGCAGTTACATTCTCGGAAGAAGCGGGCGGTGGTAAAGGCACTTGACCTTGAAGCTTGAAATTAGACTTGTTACGATAGCTTGGGTTGGGTGGGTGGGAAGATCCTGACCACAGAGTTCTTCTCCAAAAGGCGACGGAGGAGGATAAAACTTCTGCTTGGCTGCCACTTGAAGGGCGAGGAGAGGACTGAACTGCATCTGATTCTCTTCTTAGAAGCCTCGCATTTGAGCTGTGCGCTTCTTGCTTGAGTGCCATGTTGTAAAATCATCATAAACCAACAGCACAGAAGGTAATTGAATCCTCTCTCGGACGCGCCTGGCGATAGATCATACTCCTTTCAGGTACATCTTGCTTAGCAAAGCAAGCGAGCTTCAGGAACTGGATATTGTATTGAGCAGACATGGTGCCTTGCTTGAGATGCGGAACTCCTCACGCTTGCTCTCAACAACACTCTTGAATGTGATGAGCTGGGAATCCAGGCGATCCCAGGTAATGCCACGACCTCCTCTGGAATCTTTGTATTCTGGAACCACGGCAGCTTGATCCTTGAGTTGAAGCGATGCAAACTTGACAAAGTCCTCAGGTCGACATTGCTACAGTCAAAGTGCTTACAGATGTCCACTAACCAATCGTCGGCGTCTGTTGCCTCAACACCATTTGAAAGACTTGGCTGATTAGCGAAATGGCGGGAAGTAGCAAAGTGTGGCTGATTGTTGCCTTGACCTTGATGCCTTGATTGCCTTGATTGCCTTGCCCCATGCGTTCTTGCAAGAGCTGCAAAATCATCGAGCATTGGCATTGGTGGCTGCCATAATAGCTTGCGGGCCTCTGGAGGCGGAGGTGGAGGTGGAGGTGGATTGTTGATCCCCATCATTGCGATCCGGATTGAGGGCGTTAGCGAGCCATCCTGAAGAGGTGACATCCGTTAGTCCTTTGATAGACAAATTGATAAGTAGAATCAGCGGATAGAAATTGCAACATATAGTCTTCACAATAAACATTGAACAAGAATGAGCGAATGAATTCAAAGTTAATTATCACATCCATTAAAGTGAAAGCACTTATAAAAGATATATGGAAATAACATCGACTTAGAAACAATTCGAATATCTGGCTGAAAACAAAAGGTTGGCTACTAGAATGAGAGAACAAACACATGATAGAGATTTACCCCCAAAGTGTTGGTGGTGGGGCCCACGGACCGGCGTATGTGAGACGTCACGAATGACTAACAAGGCGTCCCAGAATCAACATAGCCAAGGATTCTTTAAGGCGTCTCGCGACCACGTAAATCGTAGTGAATGGGCGGACCACTGAGCGTTGAACCCCAATCTCAAATCATACATACATCGGGAAAGAAAATCACATAGCTACTAGAATTCCACCTATAAACTCCCGAAACTTTCTGGTTATGCAATCGGTGTTGGGGATACGGGGACACAAAATATATCACCCAAACTAACAATACCTAGATCCAATTGTCCATCCGTCAACACACCAAGAAATCCTCAAATCGTATACCTCGACCTTGAAAAACATCCGTTATGCAAGTCATGGCAATACTCCCACTTCGCCACGATCTTTGGGCTATCGGGGTTATCTCACCAACTGCACAAAGAGATTTGATATCGGCAAAACTTCAATTATTCGAACTGCGATAAAATTGTGGCGACAACACCTGGGCTCAACTCCGGGACACTTAACCCCTAAATGTCGGGAGGCACCAGAACAATGTTCTCGTCACAAAACCATCGGAGCGATTCCAAGATACCCGTGATCCTAAAAAATTTAGTGAAATTTGAGAAGAGTCAAACTCTCGTCGGGGAGACCTCACGGAAAGCGAAGGAATGGAAGTAAAAAAGAATCCTACTCTCCGATATGTATAATCCTAAGACTCAAAACATTTTCCATTCTAGACTCAACAACGTCAGCAACCAATCAAGTAGGGGGCTCCTAAGTGAGGAAGGCTCGATTACCAACATCACGCCCCGATGCGGCTATATCTCCCACGTGTCGAGCGCGACTTAGAAACATAACGCATTGAAAGCAATGTAAGTGAGGTAATCTTCACACAACCCATGTAATAATTAAAGGGAAGATACATAGTTGGCTTACAATAAGCCGTCACCGAACATAATTAAACATACATCATTAAGTACACTCAAGGTCCGACTCTGGAACCAAAATAAAAGAAGATACCCACATGCTAACGGATCCCGAATCGTCCCAGCTGGCACCCTCACGATCATCTGGAAGCGACACATAGTAACGACCGTTCCTCGTCGAACTCCACTTGAGCTCGGTGGAAACATCACCTTGGCCTCCTCGGAACACTGCAAGCATGTGTTGGAAGTATCACATGAGTCCGCAGGGACTCAGCAATCTCACCCTTGAGATCAAGACTATTTAAGCTTTAGGGAGGACATAGTATTAAAGTGGAGCTGCAGACAGCGACTAGCATAAAGGTGTCTACAGCATAAAAGAGAGGCGAGGAGAAGCAAAGCGCGGTCGTGAAACTAGTAGTGATCAAGAAGTGATCTGAACTACTACGTCGAGACATAACTCCAACACCGTGTTCACTTCCCGGACTCCATGAGAAGAGACCATCACAGTTACACGCAGATTGATGTGTATTTAAAGAGGTCCACTTTGGGTTTCTACAACGGACGTTAACAAACTCCATACCTCATAACTTGGCAGACGCGGCTTTGAAAGTTATTACCTGCGGGGTGTCCCAACAGCCCATTATAAGCTCTCGGGTCAGCGAGTTATTCCTTCTCTGGAAGACCGATCAATCTCGAATCCGGACTACAAGACATTTCGGCGACAATAAAACTTGTGCTGCTGCATGGATCGAGGCGGATCCGGGCCGATCGATCAGGCAGCGGCAGGCTTCATGAGGAAGAGGAAGAGGCAGTGAAGCGGCGACGTCAGCGAGGCAGCCCGTGGCTTGGCCGAGAAGCGGCTGAGCAGTGTGGGAGAGGCAAGCCTTGTGTGAGCAAATGATGGCCTGCGTGACAGCCTTTCGGAAGGAGAAGCGTGAAGCGTGACCTCGACCCAGGAGGCGGCAGACGGCTGATGGCAACAGCGGGGGGCGTGGGAAGCATGGTGACAGCCGGGCCAGACCCCTTGATGGAAGCCAGGCAGACCTTGGCGTGTGACAGAGACCGCGTAGCGCGCCTGGATGGCTGAGGGCCCAATGACGGGATCATCCGTGTGCCGTATGCAGCCTTGAAACATTAGGGTTTCGGGAAGGATGATCCGGAATTTTGGGGTTTGCTAAATAGGCATAGAGGGAGCTAGGAGAGTCAAATGAGGTGTAGTTTTACGCCCACGATCGTGATCGAGCGACGGAGAGCATGGGTGACTTAGATGGGTTATTGGGCTGTTTGGAGGGTGTTGGGCTGCAACAAAAGAGGCCTTTCGAAGTGCGGTTAACCGTTGGAGTACCAAACGAGCTCAAATGACCGAAACTTGACGGTGGTCTCCGGGTGTTATACAAAGCCACTAGACAAACCTCGGTCCATTTGACGGTTTAATACCGCTGCGGAAAAAGCGTAAAAGGACCGCCGGGAGATAGGAGTGTCGGATTGCAAAGCGGACAGGGAAAATGCTCGGAATCATGAGGCGAAGCGCGTATGCAAATCGATGCACATGATGACATAATAAAATGCATGTCATCGACAAAATGCAAAAGGAAAACCCAACCAGGAAATATCATATATCAATGCGAAAATGGCAAGAGTGGGTTACAAATATGAAAGTTACTTGAGGTGTGTACAACTCCACCACTACAAGGATCTCGTCCGAGATCTAGGACTGAAAAGAGGGATACTAGCGGAGGTGATCCTCGGCTCTGGGTGAAATGGGTGGACACTTTCAGTTTGATTGACTTGTTGCGAGTCTTGCTTCGGTTTCTTCAAGAATAGCAGGGTGCTCATGATAAGAGATCTTCTTGATCAATCTCTTGAAGTTGATAGTGCGTTCAGGAGTCTTGAAGCACTTGCGAAAAGTGTGACCGTGAAACATCGTGCGTTTGCAAAGTTGGATGGAAGCTCAAGTTGATAAGCGAGATCGCCTCTTTTCCAATGATCTTGAAAGGACCCGTATCTGGGGCAAGCTTCCTTTGATACCGAGGCGGCGGTACCTTTCATTGGAGAGGCGGAGTAGACATGGTCTCCGATTTCAAAAGTCACATCACGGTGCTTATCATCATAATAGCTCTTTGGCGCGATTCTGCGGCTTTGAGATCTCACGAATGACCTTGCACATCTCTTCTTACTGATCAAGTCATTGCCAAAGTTGGCGTTCACATGTCTCGGACCAATTGAAGGAAGGCACTTCGCCATAGAAAATTCGAATGGGGCCTTGCCATTCAGCAGGCTTTGTTGTTGTAAGAGAACTTCATATGGAGACAATCTTCCCACTTCATACGAAGGAAATGACACAAGCCCTGAGCATATCTTCAAGAATTTGATTCACTCGCTCGACTTGGCCACTTGTTTGAGGATGGAAAGCTGTCTGCTGAACCGAATGTTGGTGCCCATGGCCTTGAAAAAATCCCAAAACTTGGAGGTAAAGATGCCCACATGCGAAGAGATCACTTGTGGAATGCCGTGCAGGGAGACAATCACGGAGGTGTATAGCTCGCCAACTGAGCTGCGATGATGGATTCTTTGATAGGAAGAAAATGAGCCACTTTAGTAAGCTTGTCAATGACAACGAAGATAGCATCATTTACTTGGACTTTGGAAAGCCAGTGTGAAGTCCATTTCAATATGATCAAACTTCCATTCAGGAATAGCAAGAGGTTGGAGGACCACTGGTCTTTGGTGTTCTTTCACTCTTGCGGACATCACACTCATTCACGAATTGAGCAATTTCTCGCTTCATTCGAGTCCACCAATATATTTCTTGAGGTCATGGTACATCTTCGTACTTCGGGATGAATGGATAAAAGCGAATCGTGAGCCTCGTTCATAATGACTTTTCTCGATCACCCTTAGGAACCACAATCCGGTCCTCAAAGAACAGAGTGTCTTTGTCATCAACGGAAACGCACTTGCAAATGCCCTTGAATACCACGTTTCCTTTCTTCACCATGGTATCCAAGTTGAGCCTCCGAATCTGATCTTCAAAGTAGGAGATACTATGAGGTTGGCAAGCCTTGAGAACAACTTGAAGATTCAGCTTGCGAAAGATTCCACAGATCCGGTGAAAGGGCTTGAGGATTAGGCTGTGCGATAGCTTTCCTGCTCAGCGTCTGCAATGACATTAGCTGCCGGAGTATACTCAATACTTGGGTTGTACTCTTGAATCATTTCGACCCATCATGCCTTTGAGGTTGAGGTTAGGCTGGTGAAGATGTGAGACTCTTGTGATCGGTGAAAATGTCCACTTTCCTTCCAAGAGATGTCTCCACGTAATCAACATGCATAAGCGCATAACTCAAGATCGTGAGTGGGGTAGTTCTTCTCGTTGAGCTTCAAGCTGGCGAGAGTATAAGCCACAACTCTCTTCTCTTGCATTAACACAGCAAAAGACCTTGAAGAGCATCGAGAACACTTCATATTGCGTTCATGGGAGGTGAGCAGGGGCTGTGAGTTTCTCTTTGAGGTATTGAAAGCAACGTCACACTCGGAGCCAGGACATACTTCACCTTGGAGAAGGTTGGAAAGAGCTTTGCAATCTTGGAAAGTTCTCAGCGAATCTTGACAATAACTTGCAAAGACCAAGAAAGCTGCGGAGCTTGACGATCGAGGAGGTTCCCAATTCACAATGCGGACACCTTCTAGGGATCAACAACGATGCCCTGGCGAGAGATGATATGACCAAGATAAAGCACTTCATCAAGCCGAATTCACATTTGGAGAACTTAGCATAGAATTGGTACTCTGAGCTTGTCTAGCACCAATCGCAAATGTATGGCATGATCCTTCTTATTCTTGGAAGACCAAAATATCATCAAGATAGACCAAGGCAAATTCATTGGTGTAGGGGTTGAATATGAAGTTCATCATCCGAGAAAGTTGGAGGAGCATTGCTGAGGCGAAAGACATGCGAGTATATTCATAAGAACCAAAGCTTGTTACGAATCTTTGTCAGGAATATCTTGTTCACGAATCTGGTCGATGATACCCCCGAAGGTCAAGCTTGAGAACAACTGTGGCACCTTTGAGTTGCTCGAAAAGCTCATTGATGTTGGGAAGTGGATACTTGTTCTTGATTGTCTTCTTATTCAATGGTGATGTCGACACAAAGTGGTCAGAACCATAGGACAAGAACACCACAACCCCAAGGAGATGAACTGAGTCGATCAAACCCAGGCGCTCTTGTTCATCGAGCTGCTTCTTCAATTCCCTCGACTCATCAGGTCCAAGCTTGTATGGGCGGCAGCAAGGTTCGATGCGAGGCTCGAGATCAATAACGAACTCAAGCGGCATTGAGGAGGCATACCGGAGCTCTTACGGAAAGACATCTTGGTACTCACAAGGCTGGAATCAGGAGATGGCATTCAATTAAGCCCTTCTCATTGAGAGAAAACAAGCGAATAGTTTCATCACGAGAGGCATAAATGATCACATCATTAGAAGAATGAGTCAATTGAATTTCCACAGCAGCACAATCAATTTGAGCTTTGTCTGAAGCCGATCCATTCGAGAATAAGATCAATATCCGAGTCACGAGAACAATTGGTTTAGCAGAAATCTAATCGCCCATCTTGATCCGACATTGAACCATCATGCTAGAGCTCAAGCAGCTTGGAAAATAACTTGCATAGCTTTAGACAATTCCTGTATCAAAGTGCTTGATGCAAAGGATATGACATGAAAGAATCGATGCACGATATCAAATAAGACTTTTGCGGGAATATCATTAAGCGAGAGATTACCCAATATCACATCGGAAGATTCCTCTGCTTGAGCTGCATTCATCATATTGACCTTGGCATGATTTGGATTATGTGACCTTGCATTCTTTGGAAGATTTCACGGAGGAGGCGGAAGGCTCTGGTTGAACACTTGTTAGCATAGACCCTTCTACTGACACTTATTGCAAGTGACCTCGAGCGGTGGTGGTGGTACAGGAACCTTGAAGCTTGAAATTAGACTTGTTACGATAGCTTGGGTTGGGTGGGTGGGAAGATCCACGGCCACTGAGTTCTTCTTGGTAAAAATTTGGCGGAGCGGAGGAGGCGGATAAAACTTCTGCTTTAGCTGCCACTTGAGAGGACGAGGAGGACTGAGCTGCATCCTGATTCTCTTCTTAGAAGCCTCACATTTGAGCTGTGCGCTTCTTGCTTGAGTGCCATGTTGTAGAAATCATCATACTTATCTGGCTCAAACAGCACAAGTAATTGAGATCCTCTCGAGACCGCCGAGCGATAGATCATACTCCTTTCATCAGGGTACATCTTGCTTAGCAAAGCAGGCGAGCTTGTTTATTTGTTTGCTTGTAGTCATTGCGTTATTTTCCGGTTTGCTAGTGGCTGCAATAACCTATTTTTTAAAACTAGGCCACAATAACCATGGGCTAATATTCTTGTAGTGACCTTTGGGCCTCCTACGGACCGTGAAAGCGATGGGCCTTCTATGGGCCGTAAACGTGGGCCTTCTGGGCTGTAGAAACAATGGGCCTTCTGGGCCGTAGAAACAATAAACCTTCTGGGCGTATCATCAATGGACCTTATCGGGCGGTATGATCGATTGGCCAAAAATGGGCCAATAACGAGCGCATTATGGTCATAAATGGGCTAAGTTGGAATTCCGTTCATGGGCGACCATTGAGCCATCGTTAATAGGCCGTATTTCATGGCGCTATATGATAGCGTGTTAGCGGACCACAAGCGGCGGTGTAACCAGGCTGAATTTGGCCCATAAGCGAAAATAGCGATGGGGCCGTAAATAAGCGAATCTTGAAAGAGCCCAGAATAAATGGGATCCGAAAGGCGAAAGATAACATGGGCTGGAAACATTAACGGAATAAGCCCTTAATGGGTATAAAGTGATACCTTTATTCATCGGGCAGTTTCACCGAGTTAATGGGTGTAAAGTAATGGGGAACATAGTAATTTCAAAATTTCCTCGCACGCAAGATCATGGTGATGCATAGCGAGGGAGAGTGTGTCCCGTACCCTGTGGCAGCGGAAGCATTATGACAACGCGGTTGATGTGTAATCGTCTTCACGATCCGACCGATCAAGCCGAGCGTCAGGCACCTCCGTGTTCGCACTCGTTCAGCTCGATGGCGATCGCGGACTCGATCCAGCGGTGTCGGGGATGAGTTCCGTCCCGAGGGTGTATGATGATGATGTTTCTACCGGCGGGGCTTCGCCTAAGCACCTGATATGATCGAGGTGGAATATGGTGGAGGGGCACCGCAAGGCTGAGAGCGACCACGAAGATCAACTTGTGTGTCCTAGGGTGCCCCCTGCCCGTATATAAAGGAGCAAGGGGAGGCGGCCGGCCTAGAGGCGGCGCCAAGGAGGGAGTCCTCCTCCTAGTGGAGTAGGACTCCCTTTCCTATCCAACTAGGAAGAAGAGGGGAAGGAAAGAGGGAGGGAGGGAAGAGGGCGCCCCCTCCCTAGTCCAGTCGGACTCCCCATGGAGGCCACCTCCGGGCTGCCTCTCCTCTCAGGCCCACTAGGGCCCAATAATTCCCGGGGGTTCGTAACCTCCGGCACTCCGGTTTCTCCAAAATCACCGGAACATACGGTGTCCGAATATAGTCGTCAATATATCGATCTTTATGTCTCGACCATTTGAGACTCCTCGTCATGTCCGTGATCACATCGGGACTCGAACACCCTTAGGTACATCAAAACTTATAAACTCATAATAAAACTTCTCGTACGTTAAGCGTGCGGACCTACGGTTCGAGAACTATGTAGACATGACCTAGAACTTTCCGGTCAATAACCAATAGTGGAACCTGGATGTTCATATTGGTTCCTACATATTCTACGAAGATCTTTATCGGTCAAACCGCATAACAACATCGTTGTTCCTTTGTCATCGGTATGTTACTTGCGAGATTGATCGTCGGTATCAATACCTAGTTCAATCTACGTTACCAGAAGTCTCTTTACTCGTTCAGTAATACATCATCCGTAACTAACTCATTAGTTACAATGCTTGCAAGGCTCAAGTGATGTGTATTACAGAGAGGCGAAGATACCTCTCAGGCAATCGGAGTGACAAAACCTAATCTCGAAATCGCCAACCCAACATGTACCTTCGGAGACACTGTAGACACCTTTATAATCACCCGATTCGTTGTGACGTTTGGTAACACACAAAGTGTTCCTAGGGTAAATGGGAGTTGCATAATCTCATAGTTGTAGGAACTTTGTATAAGTCATGAAAGCAATAGCAACATACTAAGCGATCAAGTGCTAGGCTAAGGAATGGGTCAAGTCAATCACATCATTCTCCTAATGATGTGACCCGATTAATCAAATGACAACACATGTCTATGGTTGGAAACATAACCATCTTTGATTAATGAGCTAGTCAAGTAGAGGCATACTAGTGACATTATGTTTGTCTATGTATTCACACATGTATCATGTTTCCGGGTAATACAATTCTAGCATGAATAATAAACATTTATCATGATATGAAATAAATAATAACTTTATTGCCTCTAGGGCATATTTCCTTGAGTCTCCCACTTGCACTAAGTCAATAATCTAGATTACATAGTAATGATTCTAACACCCATGGAGTCTTGGTGCTGATCATGTTTTGCGTGGAAGAGGCTTAGTTGCAGATCGCAACATTGATCCGTATGTATCTTGCAAATCTCTATGTCTCCCACGGACTTGGTCCGGATGGAATTGAGGCGTCTCTTGATGTGCTTGGTCCTCTTGTGAAATCTGGATTCCTTTGCCAAGGCAATTGCACGATACTATCACAGACGATCTTCATTGGTCTGATGCACTAGGTATGACACCTAGATCGGAAATGAATTCCTTCATCCAGACTCCTTCATTTCTTGCTTCGAAGCACTATGTACTCCGCTTCACATGTAGATCCGCTTCTAGCGCTTTGTTTAGAACTGCACCAGCGGACAGCTCCACCGTTTAATATAATCATTATCCGGTTTGCGATTTAGAATCGTCGGATCGAGTGTCAACTTGCATCGGCGTAACCCTTACGACAAGCTCTTTGTCACCTCCATAAGCGAGAAACATATCCTTAGTCCTTTTGGGTATTTCGAGGATGTTCTTGACCGCTAGTCCGATGATCCACTCTGGATTACTTTGGTACCTCCACTGCTAAACTAATAGCAAAGGCACACATCAGATGCGGTACACAACATTGCATGCATGATAGAGCCTATGGCTGAAGCATAGGAACTCCTTTCATTTCTCTCTATCTTACTGCGGTGGTGGGGCATTGAGTTTGACTCAACTTCACACTTATGTCTGAGCAAGAACCCTTTCTTTGCACGATCCATAATGAACTTTTCAAAACTTTATCAAGGTATGTGCATTGTGAAAGTCAATCAAGCGTCTTGATATATCTCTATAGATCTTGATGCTCAATATGTAAGCAACTTCACGAGGTCTTTCATTGAAAACTTTTATTCAAGTATCCTTTTATGCTATCAGAAATTCTATATCATTTCCAATCAATAATATGTCATCCACATAAAATATCAGAAATGCTCTGAGCTCTTTCTTGTAAATCTGAGCTTCTCCAAAAGTTTGTATAAAACCATATGCTTTGATCACACTATCAAGCGTTTATTCTAACCGAGGCGCTTGCACGGACATAAATTGATCGTGGAGCTTGCACACTTTGTTAGCTCCCTTAGGATCGGCAAAACCTTCCGGCTGCATCATATACAACTCTTCTTCTAGAAATCCATTCAGGAATGCAGTTTTGACATCCATTTGCCATATTTCATAATCATAAAATCGGCAATCGCTAACATGATTCGAGACAGGACTTAAGCATCGCTTCTGGTGAGAAGGTCTCATCGTAGTCAACCCCTTGAACTTATCGAAAACCTTTTGCAACAAGTCGAGCTTTGTAGTGATAACATTACGTCGGCGTCAGTCTTCTTCTTGAAGATCCATTTATTCTCTATTGCTTGCCGACCATTGGGCAAGTCAACCAAAATCCACACTTTGTTCTCATACATGGATCCCATCTCAGATTTCATGGCTTCAAGCCATTTTGCGAATCTGGGCTCACCATCCTTCTTCATAGTTCGTAGGTTCACCATGATCTAGTAGCATGACTTCGAATAGGATTACGTACCACTCAGTGCGGATCTTACTCTGGTTGATCTACAAAGTTCAGTAACAACTTGATCTGAAGTTTCATGATCATTATCATTAACTTCCTCACTAATTGGTGTAGGTGTCACGGAGACTGATTTACGTGATGAACTACTTTCAATAAGGGAGCTGGTACTGATACCTCATCAAGTTCTACTTTCCTCCACTCACTTCTTTGAGAAACTCCTTCTCTAGAAAGGATCCATTCTTAACAACAAGCGTCTTGCCTTGGATCAGCGATAGAAGGTGTAAACC
>JAHIAM010005400.1:0-26948 GCA_021605205.1 Aegilops longissima
TTCTCGAGGACTCAATGAGCGAGGCTGAGAATGCAGCTTATGGTGGCTATCTTCAACAACTACCGGAGGTGGTAGACAAGGCCACCATACTCGAAGGCAACGACAGCGGATTGATAGCATAAGCGGAAGTATGGCCGGGGAAGTACAACTACGGAGCTCAGCGAAGCCCGTTATGCCCCATACTCGGGAGGGCATACCCATCATAATCATGGAGGACATAACCATGGAGGAAATGGGAACAACGCAACCAGGACAACAAGTCGAGGCAATGGAAATGGCAATGGAAGCGGCAATGGCAACCTTGACGTCGTCCTGCCCGGCTCAGAAGGATCAGAGTCACATCACTGTTTCAAGTGCTGAAAACGAAGCACTATGCCACACTTGCTGCTCGGAGGCCAAAGCGGAGAATGGAAGCGGCAATGGAAGCTCAAGAGAAAAGCCCAACCCTTTCCTCGTGCTCGGGTGAATCACATTGGCGTGGAGGGCGTCTATGATCGACCGGAACCTTGTGGTTGGTAAGTTTTATTAAATTCACATCGATATTGGTACTCTTTGATTACGGTGCAGCGCATTCATTCATATCAAGGATAGTTGTGGAAAAATGCGGGTTGCCCACTAGAGCCCTTAGAAGCCCTCTTCCGTCGGTTCGCGGGAGGAGAAATGATGGCAGGTTTAGGCTGTCATGCAACCCTCAACATCCGAAACCATAAATTTCCTGCCGACCTCATAGTGTTGAAACCGGACCTTGGATGTGATACTAGGCATGGATTGGTTGGCGAAGTTTGAAGGAAACATACTGCTGTGCCCACAAGTGCGATTCTGCTCACCACCCGGGCAGAAGAGGATCAAGTATGTATCGAGGCGTATCCGATGAAGAATCAGGTGCATTCCCTCACGGGGTTGTTAGGGAGGAAGTGCGTGAGTGCAATATTTTCCCGATGTGTTTAGGGAGGAATTACAGGGAATGCCACGGACGAGAGACATTGAATTTCTGATTGAGTTATTGCGGCACAGCCCCAATATCAAGAGACCCTATCGGATGCCCCGAGCGATTTGAAAGAGATCAGAATCAAATTAATGAGCTATTGGAGAAGGGATATATTCGGCCAAGCTCATCACCTTGGGAGCCCAGTTCTTTTGGTAGAGAAGAAGGATGGAACCTTGAGAATGGTTGTGGATTATCGTTAGTTGAGCGTGACCATCAAGAACAAGTACCCTCTGCCGATGATTAATGATCTATTTGATCATACTAGTTGGAGCCAAGGTATTCTCCAAGATCGATCTTGATCGGGGTATCATCGATTGAAGATCCGTGAAAGGATATACCTAAAACAGCATTCACCACGGTATGGTTTATATGAGTATACCGTCATGTCATTGGATTGACTAATGCCCTGCATACTTCATGAATTTGATGAACAAGGTATTTATGGAATATCTGGACAAGTTTGTCGTGGTGTTCATCGATGATATCTGATTTTCTCCAAGAGGCGAGGAAGAGCATAAGGAACATTTGCGTCTAGTTACGGAGAAACTCAAGAACATCGGTTGTATGCCAAGTTCAGCAAATGTAATTTTGGCTGAAGGAAGTCAGATTCCTCGGACATATTATTTGGAGAAGAATAGCAGTTGACCCGCCAAGGTTATGTCGGTACCGATTGGCGATTCGCCCACCTCGATCAAGGAGATCGCAGATTTTCTCGGACTCGCGAGGATATTATCGGAGGTTTATTGAGAATTTCTCGAAGATTGCCAAGCCCATGAGTGAAACTGTTGAAGAAGGATGCCAAGTACATTTGGACCGAGGACTATGAAGCCAGCTTCGGGGAATTGAAAAGCGTTTGGTTACAGCCCGATGCTGATTTTGCGGACATACACAAGGATTACGGGTATATTGTGGCGGCTTCTCGTCGGGGACTCGGAGTACTCATGCGAGGAAGGAAAAGTTGTAGCTTATACCTCCAGGACAGCTACGACCTACGAGATGAATTATGCCCACATGATTTGGAGTTAGCGGTAGTAGTGCATGCACTCAAGACACAGAGACATTTCCTTATCAAAAACCGTTGTGATGTTTACATAGACCATAAGAGCTTGAAGTATATTTTCACGAAGAAAGAGTTGAACCTCAGGCAGAGGAGATGGCTAGAGTTAATTAAGGACTATGGCATGAGATTGCATTACCACCGGGGAAGGCTAATGTTGTAGCGAGATGCTTTGAGCCGTAAGAGTTATGTGAATACTCTTATAGCGGGAGATTACCCGAGGAGTTAGTCGATGACCTCGGAGATCTTGGTGGAGATAGTTCGAGGAGGATATGTTGCAACTCTGGAAGTTCAGTCCACTTTGGCGAAAGAATTCGTGAAGCCCGAAGTCGGACAAGGAAATTGATGAGATAAAGAAAAGGATGAGCGAAGGAAAAGCTAAAGGGTTTTCGTAAGGATGAATACGGACTATATGGTTCGAGGATCGTATTTATGTACCCAATGATCCCGAACTCAGGAAGCTAATTCTTGAGGAGGCTCATGATTCACATTACTCGATTCACCCGGTAACACCAAGATGTATCTGGATTTGAAGGAAAGTTTACGGTGGGCGGTATGAAGAAGGATATTGCCGATGCGTAGCGATGTCGATGTTTGCCAGCAGTAAAGGCGGAACATCGAAGCCAGCGAGGTTACTTCAACCTTTGCCGATTCAGTGGAAATGGGAAAAACTTGGAATGGATTTTATCACGGACTACAGAGACCGTTCAGGTTATGATTCCATCTGGGTAGTGGTTGATCGATTGACCAAGGTAGCTCACTTCATTCCGTGAAGACTACCTATACCAGCGCTAAGTTGGCCAAGATATACATGACCAGGATCGTATGTGCGCATGGAGTTCGAGGAGTATGCGTGTCGGATAGAGGAACACAATTTACCTCAAAGTTTTGGAATCGGTTGCATGAAACTTTGGAGTGCGAGGCTGGAGTTGATCAGACTTTTCATCCATGAACATATGGACGAGACCGAGAAAGTCAACAGATCACGGAGGACATGTTGAGAGCTTGTGCGCTAGACTATGGGTCTAGCTGGGATGATAATTTGCCATCTGCGGAGTTCTCGTACAATAACAGTTATCGAGACCCGATCACGAAGATGGCCCCTTCGAAGCTCTATCTGGAAGGAGTGCGGAACACCATTCTTTGTGGGATGGTGTTGGAGATGAAAACTTTTCGGTCCCGATCTTATCGAGAGATTCGAAGAAAGTCAAACTGATTGAGATAGACTCAAGGTAGCTTCGATCGAGGCGGAAGAGTTCGCCGACGATAGCATAGAAGTAACTACGAAGCGGGAGGCGGGCATATCTTCGTGTGTCCCCGCCGTGGAATCAAGAGGTTCGGTGTTAAGGAAAGTTAGCACCCGGTTCATTAGCCCTACAAAATCCTCGAGCGCCCGAGGAAGTTGCTACAAGTTGGAATTGTCGGAAGGATTGTCGGAGTTCATGATGTCTTCCATGTTTCTCGGTGAAGAAATGCCATGCCGACATGGCGATATTCCGTTGAGAGACGGTGCCCCTAGAGGCCATACAACTCGACGGTGATTTGACTTATGAGGAGAAACCGTCGAATTCTCGAGGCTGCGAACAGTCACCCGCAGCAAGATCATCAAGTTTTGCAAGGTCTTTGTGGAGTCATCACTCGAGGAGGAAGCCACACAGGGCGAGAAGAAGACCTCACTGCCGAGACCACCGCACCTATTTGCTAGCCAACCCGAATCTCGGCGAATTCATCTTAAAGGTGGTAGGTTTGTAACATCCCAAATTTCCTATTTGGAATGTTTTACAATATTAGCTAAGCATCTATGCATATTGTTTGAAATTGAGTGGCATTTGAAGTTTCGGAAGTTTTTGAGTTGTTGGAAATTTGAAATTGAATTTGGCAGTTGAAATTTATTTCAAATTAATGCCTGACAAATACTTGAGAAAAAGTATGAGAGGAGTAAACATGACACTCCAAATATGTCAGAAGAAAACCTTGCCAAAAAAAAATTGAATTCAAATCTGAATTTTATTTGGAATTTTAGAAAAATGATTTTTTATAAAGTTTGAGTTTTGCCTCTGGAAAAATGTTCAAATTATAGGGAATATTCCCTTGATCATTTTGATATATATATGTCCTATATAAAATATATATATATATATCTAATATATTTCTCTCTCTCAAAATTCAAAAAAAAATAGAAAAGGACCCGACGTAATGCCAGAAAGCCGTGCCCAGCCAGCACCTAAGTGTGACCAAGCGCCTGACGGTAGCGGCCGGCCTTGAGCGAATACGCCCAGCGCCGCACCCGGAAGCCTCTACCGTTGATGCCCGACCCGACTCCCCTCTCTCTCTCTCACGACACCCGACCCCACCTCACCTTCCTCCTCCCAGCCAACCCGCGCTCGGAATCCAGCGAATCCGGGATCCTCCCGATCCTCGCCCGATCGCCCCTCGCCCAAGTCGGTGCCCCTAAATACCCCGCCCTCGACCCCTTCCCACTTTCCCCCCTCGCCCGACCCCTCTCCTCGCGCGATCCCTCGCCCGGTCAAGCTCGCCCGCCCATCATCATTGCCACCGCCCGTCCATCCCGAACCCAGGCTACTTGAGAGTCCACCCCGAGCTCCTTGCTCCGCCGCACCGCGGAGGCCTCCGCCGTCGTCCCGACCACGGAGCCCCCTTGCCGTCGTCGCCCGAGCCGCCGTCGACCATCGCCGGTGTCGACCCATGATAATCGCCGGACTCCCCTCCGCCGTCCGATCTAACACGTGGGGTGTAGATTAGATCCCGAAGAATACGGTCTATTGGGTTTTAGTTTAATAGACCGGTTTAGTTCAGTTTAGTTCTGGTTTTATTAGGGTTTAGTTTGAACCGGCCGATCGGGTTATTTTCTGTTAAACGCGTGCGTATTTTAGTTATAATACGCCCGGCGCTAGATAGGCCCATTAGCAGGTTTTCCTTTTAGTTAATTTTTTCGTTTCTGTTTTTAACAGAATAGTTTCAGATTCTGTAAAATTCATATCTTTTAATCTACTTAATATTTTTAATTGATTCTTTTTTGTTGGTTTTGCAAATTTATTGTAGTTTCTGTAGAAAATATGTTTGGCCATGTTTAAATTATTTAAAATTGCTTTATTTTAGTTTTAGACAGATTAGTAATTCTGCTATAAAGTGAGTTAGGAATATTATTTTTTAGTGATTCTTTTGTCACAACTTTGTTTTGACCTTACCTAACCGTAGGAATTTATTTGGGCATTTTAGATTTAATAAAAAATAGTTTTAATCAAAACCATGTAGTTCTTAATTATTTAACTAGCTCTGTTTTCCTATTGTTTTAATTAGCAAATAATTTTATTTTTCCTATGTGATAGTTTATTCTAGGTTAGTTTACGTAACTTTAGAACATGAACTTTTATTTACAATAAATAAAAATTTTATTTTATTTTACTTGCTAGGATTGTTTTAGGCATAATAGGAGTTCTATAATAGCTTTTAATGTGATTCTTTTGCTCCTAGTTGCGATGTGTTCTATTACATTAGTTAGCACAAACTCATGCTTAGGTTCTGTTAGGAAAAATTTTGTTGTGCAAAACTATTTCTTGGTTGTTGTTTGATGTGGTGAAAACATTGATTTGGTTTTCTTCGAGTTTTCTTTGGGTTTTGGTTCAGTTGTTTCATGTGTTATGTTAGCATGCTATTATGTTAAGTGATCATATGTTGTATGCTTATTATGATTGTTGTTTGCCTCGGTAGAATTTCGGTCTGAAGCTTGCTACCACAGTCCCTAGCTTTCGAAGATCGTCGGCAAGGCAAGTCATTGATCATATTTTCAATACCTATGATTTTATTGCATTAGAATTATACCTCCCCACCATGCATCACGATAGGTGAATTTTAAGTTATGTTCTTGAGTAGTATCATGAGGTAGGATGAACCCAATTCCCCTTGTTACCATTGCCGGGGCAAGTAGTTTATTTTGCTATGCTCGTAAGCGGGGTTGGTTGAGTGATTCATAAGGGAGATGTGAGAGTCAAGATGATGACAACCCCATGAGTTCAAGATCAAGATGGACTTCAAAATTCACTCTTTGGGTGGAGGGCGGTTGGCCGGGCTCCGTGGAAAACCGATGGTTGGCGGGATGCATGGAGAAGTGCCATGACATCTTGCGGAGCTTCACCCAGCCACGAAGAGGCGGATGTATACCCCATTGACGGAAGCTTACATGCAGCCGCAAGCCATTATGGACTCGGCTTGGTCAACCTTAGGTGTGACTCTGGCGGACGGTGCTACGAGATGTAGAAGAGCGGTAGGATTGGATGGGTACGGCGGTGGCGGAGGAACTCTTGGAAGACCTGTTTAGTTCGTCCGTCTTCAAACACCATGAAGTCACGAAGACTTAAAGGAGGAGCGATTCTTGCGGAGTAAAGTCGCAAACCTCTGCCAGTGAAGATCTAATCGGTTAGCCGTGTCCCGATTCTGAACAATTTGAGCCTCTGGAACACAGGTATTTCGGATATCTCAACACCAAATTAATAAATTAATTGAGGGGGTTATTTAATAATTGGGAATGAGACATTGGTTGGCGGAACCATCTCAATAACTACCAACATTTTGTAGTAATTGCAAACAAGTCCTTATTGTAGGGAAAAACTGGCTCTTTTGCAAAAACAATGAAACTTAGAGCCCCACAGCCAAATTGCATATAGTGCTAGTAATTTTTATTGTTATTCTCTCTTCATGACTTGCGGCATATTCAAAATGCTGACCTACGGCTGCAACGTCTTATGTTGCGAGAGGTATTCGATCGGGAGTGAGGCTACGATCACGCTTGGCGATTGCCCTTTGAGTCGGATGGACTCGCTATTCTTCTCCTCCGCAGCTTTATTTAGTTTATTTCTCATGAGTTGGCCTTTGGCGAATTTATTCTATTGTAATAAAGACTCGATATGAGAATGCGTGTAATAAATTCAGGTGTGATTGAACTTTGATTATTTCATCAATGTCTTTGTGTGTGCGGCCACGATCTTGGGATGGTACAGCTACGGAAGACTTGACCGATTTTGGGTCGGTCGCTACATCTACATGGTGGTTAAATCAAGGATTCATTTATTTCTCGATTTGTCCTTCAAGTTTTCTCGAAGTTAAGATCCGTAAGCTATACTCAAAATAAACATGGTGTTCAACACATGTTTTGCTTTGAGAGTTCAAGTATTCTTCTTCTTGCATTCCGAAGTGCAATTCTTTCGACCTTATCTTTTGAGGTGGTGTTATGTCATTTTGACAGTTTCATTCATGTTTCATGATTCACTTGTTGTCAATAATGAGATATTTAAATCCATCAATCTCTTCATTGGAGTTATCTTGGGCTATATTTCACCTAAAGCTTTCCCTAAGGATTGTTGCTAATTATGGTGCTTATAAATGACCCAAGTTCTTCATTTGTCCTTCGGTGAAATAAGTTTCTCGTCTCCTTGTTGATATCAATCCAATCGTTTGTTTCCGTTGGTGGCGAAGCTCACCTCATAATGTTGAGATGTTTCCATAAGTCCACTACAAGGTTATTCTTTTTCGTTGTTGGTTTTCCAACAACTACATTCTATCCTTCGTTTTAAGGGTGCTTTCCAAACTCATTTGTGGTAGAAGTTGTCATTTTCTTCTCCATTCCTTTATTCCAATGATCTATCTTCAATTTTTCTTCGGAGGCATTGTGATGTTGCTCTCTTGACCCATCATCTTGTTTTGTCAAGACCATGCCCTTTTCGCTTATCGATTTAACGAGTGTTGTGTCTATCGTTCCTCTTTTAACGGAGTCTCATCCGGTGCTTTCATTTGCCAAGTTCATGATTCTAATTCCTTCCATTTTCAGTCAGTGCTGCCCAAATTATATCATTCTTATTCCTTCTCTATCTTGTTTTTAACGGAGTGGTGTCAATATCTATCTTGTCACTTAACCTCATGGTTCTCATTGTATCCATGTTCTTCTTATCTTCTGGTGTTTGCAATCTCGTCATCTTCATTGTATTTTTCTTTCAATTTTGTCAACCTCTCAAGGTTCGTTGGTTTCACTCTTTTGTCAAAGAAGCAACTTAGTTTTACCTCTTTCTTCTTCCGTTTTTCTATCGGTACCATCCTAGATCTCGGGGCGAGATCTGGTGGAAATGTTATAGCAGCCGAGACCGGCGCTCGAGAAGACTTCCATATTTTGTGACCTCCGTGTGTTCCATTTGTGCCTGCCCTTTTATTTTTGCATTGCATCATGTCATCATGCCATCATCTCATAAATCTTTTGCAACTCAACTAAATAAATGGCATGGATTTTTGATCCATTTAAATCGAGGGAATTCACATGGTGTTTTCTCTTTATAACATATCCTCCTAATATTTATGGAGCTATTATAAAATATTCCATTGATGTGGAATTACCTTTGACACACTTGCAGAATAATTCCCCATGCCTTTGTTATCTCACTTCTTGACCTCAAACTTTGTCCAATAAATTATTTACGTCATTTCGGAGCCCCCGAAATCCTCAACATTTTGGACCTTCCTTTTATCAAGTCCCAGTTCAAACACATTTGAATTAAATTCAAATGAGTTTGAATTTAAATCTTACATTAGTGCCTCTTTTCTATTTTTCTTGGATCAAGCTCATTTTTATGAGTCAGGAAAAATACCCTCTGCTCAAGCTCCACCTCTAACCTCTTTTTCTTTTCTTTCTCATCTCTATTTTGTATTTTTTTTGTTTTTTAGAGTGAGAGAGGCCTAACAGAACCATCTAGGCCCATCTGCAGCCCAGCTCCTCCATGGCCCATGGCCCGGCCTTACCTTAGCTGTTAACCTAGCCCGACCGATCCAGCCCCACGCATCTCTCTCCTCGTCTCCTCCCTCGCCTTGCGCCGATCCTGCCCTGCCCTTTCGAGCCCTCACTCTCTCGCTCTGTCATCCGATCCGCCGCGTGGCCCGTGTCCCCTAACCTCATCGCGACCGCCGCAGCTCCTCCGCCCATTTGCCGTTTGCCGTTCACGGCGGATCCCGCCTTGAGGCCCGTTCCCACCTCCGCGCGCCAAGCTTGCCGCCTCTGCCTCCTGTAGTCTCCGCTCGATGGGAAGAGCTCCTGATCCTGCGCCACTCGTCCCGTCGTTTTTTGGAACACGCAGGGGCCCAGCCCGATGGCTGTCGTCCTCACCCTGCTGCCGCTACTCTGTTGCCGCCCTCCATGTCGCCCGCTCACCCTTCGCTCAAGAGCCTCCCCATCCTGCTGCTTCATCTTGCGGGCCTGTGCCACCTCATCCCGTCGCTCTTCAGCTCGTAGCCACCGGCGACCACCTCGTCTTATCATACCTTGCACCAGCGCGACTTCCTCCCTGCTTTCATGAGTCCCCGCTTCGCGCTCTTCCTCCTTAGCCTCGCCGCCTCGCTGTAGTGTTCTTCCTCGAGCCACCCTTCATGGTTCCTCTTTGTTGTGGATTGCCAAGTACCACCTTTGAGTCTTTTCCTTGCTTCATTTTGGTTTGAAGAGCGAGGCAGAGACCGCCAAGATGCACCCTGGTTTCGCCAAGACCTGTGTTGGGCCACTGTGAGCGACTACTGATGACATGAACATCTTGAACTGTGAACAACTACTGTTACCTGCCTAGAACGACTACCCCGGCGTGCTTTTCGCCAAGTAAAACTATCAGCGAACCCGAAGGACTTGGATCGACAAGTTCCTCTCCAATGTGTACACAACTACCGTCACGCATAAGACCGGACCGACAAGTACCCCAACAGCGTGTGTACCACTACCGTCGACCCTTGAAAACCGTGGGCGTCAAGTTCCTCGCCGTGACCCCGAACATCTGAAGCGTGAACCACTACTTCCCTCGGCCCGTGTACCACTACTTCCTTGACCGAACTTCGATCCGTTCACGAATATGCGCTTGAAGGTATAATCCCGAGATGATCACCCGCTGGACCGAATGCATGTGTTGTATGAGATGCTCGTGTTTGCACCGTGTCGAATTGTCACTCGTTTCCATGCCCTAACCCGTGGGAACCCGGTGATGAGGAGCACCCACCATCTCTAGCTTGTTAGCGCATCCATACGCCTCCTTTTGCAGGTATCTCCATGAGCTACGAAACCGATATATTGCCGTGGCATCATTTTTGGATTCGCCGCCGTGGCACCTTTTTGTTCGCCATGGTGACAAATGCCTCGTATCATGCTTATGCCAACATTTTCATAAAATTGCATATAACTTGCATATCATCCACATCATAATTACAACATTTAAAATGTTTATATTTGTTGTTTCCATTAATTTGCTAAATGCATATGAGGGATTTACGGTTTGTTGTTTGTTATGTCCGGCCCCATTTAAATTGTTTAGATGGTATAGTTTTGTTATGCTTCACCTCTTGCCATGTTAACCAATATTTAATATTGTTGAGTACCTAATCGGGGAGTGAACTAAATAATTGATGTGGTGTTTAAATCGATTATGCAAGGCTCCATTTAACTTGTAGTTTTGTTTGTGCATATTGCCATGCCATGCTCTTTAAAGCGGACATGCATCATACTTGGTTGTGCATCATGCCATGTTTATGTGATGGTTGTTTACTATGTTGTTTGCTTCTTTCGGGTTGCTTCTCTCGTTAGCCGGTTTCGTTCGGAGTTGTGAGGATTCCTTCGACTTCGTCCGTTTGTCTTCTTCATGGACTCGTTCTTCTTCCTTGCGGGATTTCAGGCAAGATGACCATACCCTCAAAATCACTTCTATCTTTGCTTGCTAGATGCTCGCTCTTTTGCTATGCCTATGCTGCGTTACCTACCACTTGCTAAATCATGCCACCCACATTGCCATGTCAAGCCCTAACCATCCTTTCCTAGCAAACCGTTGTTTGGCTATGTTACCGCTTTGCTCAGCCCTCTTATAGCGTTGTTAGTTGCAGGTGAAGATGAAGTTTGTTCCTTGTTGGAACATGGAGATGTTGTTCCTTGTTGGAACATGTTTACTTGTTGGGATATCACAATATATCTTATTTAATTAATGCATCTATATACTTGGTAAAGGGTGGAAGGCTCGGCCTTATGCAGTGTTTTGTTCCACTCTTGCCGCCATAGTTTCCATCATACAGGTGTTATGTTCCTTGATTTTGCGTTCCTTACGGTTGGGTGATTTATGGGACCCCCTTGACGATTCGCTTTGAATAAAACTCCTCCGGCAAAGGCCCAACATTGGTTTTAACATTTGCCACCTAAGCCTTTTTCCCTTGGGTTCTGAGACTCAAGGGTCATCTTTATTACTTCCCCGGGCCAATGCTCCTCAGTGTTGGCCCAAACTAAGCGCTTTGCGTTGCCCCTCAAGGAAACTTGGGGTCTGGTTTTAGTTATGCGGACTGCTCATCCGGTGTGCCACGAGCGAGATATGTGCAGCTCCTATCGGGATTGTCGGCACATTAGGCGGCTTTGCTGGTCTTGTTTTACCATTGTCGAGATGTCTTGTAGTCCAGGATTCGAGATTGATCGGGTCTTCCGGTAGAAGGAATATCCTTCGTTGACCGTGAGAGCTTATAATGGGCTAAGTTGGGACACCCTGCGGGTATTATCTTTGAAAGCCGTGCCCAGCGGTTATGAGGCAGATGGGAATTTGTTAATGTCGGTTGTAGAAAACCGAAGTTGACCTCATTTAAAATACACATCAACGGCGTGTGTAACCGTGATGGTCTCTTCTGGTGAGTCCGGGGAAGTGAACTGATGTTGGAGTTATGTCGGCGTAAGTAGTTCAGGATCACTTCTTGATCAGCTACTAGCTTCACGACCGTGCTTTGCTCCTCTTCTCGCTCTCTTTTGCGATGTAGCCACCATATATGCTAGTAAACTACTGCAGCTCCACCTTACAACTCTGTCCTTCCTATAAGCTTAAATAGTCTTGATCTACGCGGGTGTGAGATTCTGAGTCCCGTGACTCACAGATTCTACCAAAAGCGAGTTGCAGAGTGCCAGCGATGCGGTCGGTGGCGCACCCGAGCTCAAGTGGGAGTTCGGCGAGGCGTGGTCGTTACTATGTCTTTCACGATGATCAGTAGTGGTGCCCGGTTGGGACGATCGGGGATACATGTAGCATTTGGGGTATCTTCTTTTATTTTGGTTCCGTGGTCGGACCTTGAGTGTACTCTGAATGATGGATGTTTATTTATGTATTGTGTGAAGTGGCATTGTAAGCCAACTATGTATCTCTTTCCGTATGTATTACATGGGTTGTGTGAAGATTACCTCACTTGCGACATTGCTTTCAATGCGGTTATGCCTCTAAGTCGTGCCTCGACCGTGGGAGATATATAGCGCATCGAGGCGATACAAGTTGTAATCGAGCCTTCCCGACTTAAGAGCCCCCTACTTGATTGTTTGATGGCGTTGTTGAGTCTAGAACAGAAAATGTTTTGAGTCTTAGGATTATATATATCGGAGTAGGATTCTTTTTACTCCCGGTCCTTAAATCGCTCTGGTGAGGTATCACGGCGTGAGTTTTGACTCTTCTCTCCTCAAATTTCACTAAATTTTTTTAGGATCACGTGGGTATCTTGGGATCGTTCAGATGGTTTTGTGGCGAGAACATTGTTCTTGGTGCCTCGACATTTAGGGGTTGTGGCGGTGTCCGGGAGTTGAGCTCCGGGTGTTGTCGTCACAATTTTATCGTTCTGATTCGGAATACACGAGTTTTACCGACATCGAAATATCTTTTGTGCGTTGTTGGTGAGATAACCCGATAACTTGATCTTTGGGCGAGCTTCGGGAGTATTGCCATGACTTCATTATAGCGGATGTTTTTGAAGGTCGAGGTACCACGATTTCGAGATTTCTTGGTTATGAGTTGTGGATGGATCTGGTGGATCTAGGTATTGTTAGTTTGGGTGATATATTTTGTGTCCCTGTATCCCCAACACAGTTGCATAACCGAGAAAGTTTGGGAGTTTATAGGTGAATTCTAGTAACTTACGGGATATCTTTCCGACGGATGTATGATTTGAGATTGGGGTTCAGCGTCTAGTGGTCCGCCCATTCACGGTCGATTCTGATGGTGTGGCGTCTTAAAGAATCCTTGGCTATGCTGATTCGGGGCGTCTTGTTTGTCATTCGTGGCGTCCGCTGTACATCGTGCCCATATGAAGCCCACCACGAACACTGGTAGAAATCTCTATCATGTGTTTGTTCGACTTACTCTAGAAGCCAATCTTTTGTTTTCGATTGTGATATTGAGTTGTTTCAAAAGCGGATGGTGATTTCATACCTTTATCTAAGTGGCTTCTCACCTTAATGGGCGTGTGATGATTAACTTTTGGAATTCATTCGTTCATTCTTGTTGAATGTTTATTGTGAAGACTATATGTTGCAATTTCTATCCGTTGATTCTACTTGACTATTTGTCTATCAAAGGACTAACGGATGTCACCCTCTTGAGGATGGCTCCATGTAGCGTCGAGAATCCGGAGCGGAATGATGGGAATCAGTCGAACCCTCCACCTCCACCTCCGCCTCCGGAGGCTGGCAACTATCATGGCAGCCACCAATGCCAATGCTCGAGATGATTTTGCAGCTCTTGCAAGAAGCGTACTTTCGAAGGCAAGGCAATCAAGGAAATCAAGGTCAAGGCAACAACCAGCCGCACTTTGCTACTCTCGGTCGGTTCCTCGCTAATCAGCGAAGTCTTTCAGTTTACGTAGCCGAGGCCACGAGGGCGGCGATGATTGGCTTGTGGACATCTGCAAGCATTTTGATTGTAGCAATGTCGGACACGAGGACTTTGTCAAGTTTGCATCGTTTCAACTCAAGGACCAAGCTCTTTGAGTGGTACCAGCAATACAAAGATTCGAGAGGAGGTCGTGTCATTACAGGATGAGTTCGCCGAGATTTGAGCTCACCACATTCCGAAAAGTGTTGTTGAGAGCAAGCGTGAGGAGTTCGCAATCTCAAGCAAGGGAACATGTCGTGTATCAATACAATATCCAGTTCCATAAACTCGCTCGCTTTGCTAAGCAAGGCGTTCTGATGAAAAGAGTATGATCTATCAATTCGGAGGTGGTGCGAGAGAAGATCTGCAATTAGCTCTTGTGCTTTTGAGCGAGAAAAGTATGATGAATTCTACAACATGGCCTGAAGCAAGAAGCTGCCCAGCTCAAATGTGAGGCTTCTAAGAAGAGAATCAGGGATGCAGTTCAGTCTTCTTCTTCCTCTCAAGTGGCAGCTAAGCAGCGAAGTTCTACCTTCCTCCTCCTCGTTCCGTCGGCCTTATCGGTGAAGAACTCAGGTGGCCGTGGATCTTCCCACCCACCCAGGCCTATCGAGAACAAGTCTAATTCTCAAGCTCCAAGGTCAAGTGCTCCTTACCCGTCCGCTCTCGGTGACTTGCAACAAGTGTCGTGAAAAGGTCGCTATGCGAACAAGTGCTTCAACCAAAGCGCCTTCGCCTCCTCCTCCTGTGAAATCTTCAAGCAATGCGGTGGTCAAGCATAATCCCAAGTCGCAAAGGTCAATATGATGAATGCAGCTCAAGCGGAGAATCTTGATGTGATAATGGGTAATCTTCAATTAATGATATTCTGCAAAAGTCTTATTTGATCTTGGTGCATCGCATTCTTTCATGTCATATCCTTTTCATGAAGCACAATTTTGATCTGAGGCATTACCTAAAGCTATGCAAGTTATTTCTCCGGCTAAGCGTTTGAGATCTACCATGTTGGTTCCAAATGTCGGTATCAAGATGGGCGATTATAGATTCTGGCTAAACCAATTGTCCTTGGTGACTCGGATATTGATCTTATTCTCGGAATGGGTGGCTTTCTCGGCACAAAGCTCGACTTGATTGTGCTGCGGGAAATTCAATTGACTCACTCTTCTAATGATGTGATCATCTATGCGCTTCGTGATGAAACCATTGGTTGTTTTCTCTCAATGAGAAGGGCGAATTGGATGCTATCTCTCGATTCGATCGTTTGTAGTACCAAGATGTCTTTCGGAAGAGCTTTGGGTATGCCTCCTCATCGGCCAGTTGAATTCGTTATCGATCTTGAGCACGGCTTTGAACCCGTTTACAAGCGTCCATACAAGCTTGGACTGATGAGCTGAAGGAATTGAAGAAGCAGCTCGATGAACAAGAGCGTCAGGGTTTGATCGGACCGAGTTCATCTCCTTGGGGTTGTGGTGTTCTTTTTGTCGAGAAGAAGGATGGCGCGGACCGACTTTCGTCAATTACCGTCCATTGAATAAGAAGACAATCAAGAACAAGTATCCACTTCCCAACATCAATGAGCTTTCGAGCAACTCAAAGGTGCTAAAGTGTTCTCAAGCTTGACCTTCGTATAGGGTATCATCAGATTAGCATTCGTGAACAAGATATTCCCAAGGCAGCATTGAACAAGCTTTGGTTCTTATGAATATATTGTCATGTCTTTCGGCCTTGTCAATGCTCCTCCAACATTCTCTCGGATGATGAATTTCATATTCAACCCCTACACCAATGAATTCGTTTTGGTCTATCTTGATGATATTTTGGTCTTCTCCAAGAATAAGAAGGATCATGCCAAACATTTGCGATTGGTGCTAGACAAGCTCGAGTATCAATTCTATCGAAGTTCTCCAAATGTGAATTCTGGCTTGATGAAGTGCTTTATCTTGGCCATATCATCTCCGCCAAAGAATTATTTGTTAATCGAGAAGGTGTCGCGATTGTGAATTGGGAACCTCCTCGAATGTCAAGCAGCTCCATGATTTTCTTGGTCTTGCAAGCTATTGCGAAGATTAGTTGAGAATTTCTCCAAGATTGCAAAGCCTCTTTCCAACCTCCTCGAAGCATGTAGTATATACGGTCTCCTAAGTGTGGCGTTGCTTTCAATACTCTCAAAGAAACTTCGTCACAGCTCTGTTTTGACTCCTCTGATGAATCCAAGCCATTGAAGTTTTTGTGATGCTTCTCTTCAAGGTCTCGGTCTTTGTGTTAATGCAAGAGAGAGAGTTGTGGCTTATACCTCTCGTCGGTTGAAGCCCAGCGAAAGAACTACCCCACTCACGATCTTGAGTTGGCGGCGATTGTCCATGCATTGATAACATGGAGACATCTCTTGTTGGGAAGGAAAGTGGACATTTTCACGATCACAAGAGTCTCAAGTATATCTTCACTCAGCCCAACCTCAACCTCGAGCGGACTCGATGGGTGAAATGATTCAAGAGTACAACCCAAGTATTGAATATACTCAGGGCAAGGCCAATGTGATTGCGGATGCTTTGGCGGGAAGGCTTCTTGCAGCAGTTTAATCCTCATGCCCTTCAGCGGATCTCTGTGAATCTTTCCATAAGCTGAATCTTCAAGTTGTTCCTCAAGGCTTTCTTGCCAACCTCATAGTCTCTCCTACTTTGGAAGATCAGATTCGTGAGGCTCAGCTCTGGATGCCATGGTGAAAAAGGTGAAGCGTGGTATCGACAAGGGCATTTCAAGTACAAGTGCTTCCACATTGATGACAAAGATACTCTTTTCTTGAGGACCAGATTGTGGTTCCTAAGGGTGATCTCGTAAAGTCATTATGAGCGAGGCTCTGGTCGCTTCTATCCATTCATCACGGAAATGCGAAGATGTACGGGACCTCAAGCAGTCATATTGGTGGACTCGAATGAAGCGAGAATTGCTCAATTCGTGAATGAATGTGATGTCTGCGGAAGAGTGAAAGCAGAACACCAGCGACCAGCTGGTCTCCTCCAACCTCTTGCTATTCGAGAATGGAAGTTTGATCATATCGAAATGGACTTATTGACTGGTTTCCAAAGTCAAGCGTGGAAATGATGCTATCTTCGTTGTCATTGACAAGCTTACTAAAGTGGCTCATTTTCTTCCTATCAAAGAATCTATCACAGCAGCTCGGTTGGCGAGCTATACACCTCGAGGATTGTCTCCTTGCGGCATTCCACAAGTGATCTCTTGAGACCGTGGCAGCATCTTTACCTCCAAGTTACGTGATTCTTTTGAAGGCCATGGGCACCAACATTCGTTTCAACTGACTTTCCATCCTCAAACAAGTGGCCAAGTTGAGCGAGTTAATCAAATCCTTGAAGATATGCTCGGGGCTTGTGTCATTTCCTTCGGTATGAAGTGGGAAGATTGTCTTCCATATGCAGGAGTTCTCCTACAACAACAGCTTCCAGCGAGTTCGGGCAAGGCCCATTCGAAATTCTCTATGGCGAAAGTGCGTACTCCTCTCAATTAGATGCGAGACAGGTGAGCGCCAACTTCTTGGCAATGACTTGATCCGCGAAGCGGAAGAAATGTGCAAAGTCATTATTGAAAATCTCAAAGCAGCATAATCGCGCGGAAAAGCTATTATGATGATAAGCACCGTGATGTGGCTTTTGAAATCGGAGACCATGTCTACCTCGCGTCTCTCAATGAAAGGCACTTCGTCAACCCGGTATCAAAGGAAGCTTGCCCCTAGATCGTGGGTCCTTTCAAGATCATTGGCAAAAGCGATCTAGCCTACCAACGAGCTTCCATCCAACTTTGCAAGCGTGCATGATGTGTTTCACGTGTCACAGCTTTGCAAGTGCTTCAAGACTCTGAGCAGCACTATCAACGAAGAAATTGACCTTCAAGAAGATCTCTCTTATCATGAGCACCCGTTGCTATTCTCGAAGAAAGCGGCGCAAGACTGCTTAACAAGTCAATCAAATTCCGGAAAGTGAAGTGGTCACACCATTCCGGATAGAAGCCACACAGGGCGCGAGGATCACCTCCGTTCGAATATCCGGAGTTTTTCAGTCCTAGATCTGGGGCGAGATCCTCTTGTAGTGGTGGAGTGTTGTAACACCCGGATGTAACCTTCCATATTTGTAACTCCAACTCTTGCCATTTTCGGCATTGTGATATGATATTCCCTCCGTGGTTGGGGTTTTATTCATTTTGCATTTTGTTCATGTCATGCATTTTATATCATGTCATCATGTGCATCGCATTTGCATACGTGTTAGTCTCATGATTCGAGCATTTTTCCGTTGTCCGTTTTGCAATCGGCACTCCTATCTCCCCGGCGTCCCTTTTACGTTTTTCCGTGGCGGGTACTAAACCTTCTCGGAATGGACCGAGATTTGTCAAGTGGCCTTGGTATACGCGGTGAACCACGGTCAAGTTTGGTCATTTGGAGCTCGTTTGGTACTCAGCGGTTAACGCTTACTCTGCAAAGGCCTCTTATAAGTTGCAGCCCAACACCCCTTCAAAATAGTCCAATAACCCATCTAAGTCACTTCCATGCTCTCCGTCGTTCGATCCACGATCGTGTGGTAACTACACCTCATTTGGACTCTCTAGCTCCTCTATGCCTATTTAAGCAAACCCCATTCCAAATCCGGGTCTTCTTCCTCCGAAACCCTAAAATTTCATCCCGCCACCGGACGCGTCCCGCGCCAGGACAGAAACCGCCGCTTGGCGTCGCGCCAATCAGCAGCGCCCGTGGCCGCCGCCTCCCTCCGCGCCAGGCCCTGCGAGTCCCCCGGCCCGCCCGGCTTGAATGCGCGCGCCGCCTCATGAACACCAGAAGCCGCCCCGCCGCTTTCGCGGCTCGCAGCCAGCGCCTCGCCCGCCGCCGCCCGCAAGCGGCGGCCCGCCGCCCGCCCTCGCCCGGCGGCGCCGTCGCCGTCTCCGGCCACCAAACCTCGGCCCGCCGCCCGTGCCGCCCATCTCGACGTGGCGCCCTCCTCCGGCCGTGCGCCGCCCCTCAGCCCAACCTCCCCGTGACCCGCCTCTTCTCCTCGCCGTCCACGGAGCTGCTGCGCCGCCGCCGCCGCCCTCGGCGGATCGGATCGATCGGATCTAGCGAGGTTGACTTTCTCCTCCCCGCGCCCCCGAAAATTCTTCTAAGTTTTAAGTGCATGAATATTTATTGGCATTTTCAACATGACATAACTTTGCATCTGTGGCTCCATTTTGTGCCTATAATATGTCAAAATGTTTGTCTCGAAGAGTAGATCATTTCATCTCATTGCATCATTTTCATTTGAGCTCATCTTGATGCCCGAAATGCTGTTGGAAGAGGGCTATGTGATGTTAGTTTCTGTTTCTTAACAGAACATGCACTTTTGTTATTTTGCTATGATTGATGTGTGCACCCTATGAATTTGAGTCCTACATGTGTTTTCAATATGCCATGCCATCTTTCCAGGGGTGTATGCCATGTATTTTGTGATCTATGTGGTGACTAGCACAAGCATGCAAAGTAGGTGTCTGATGTTCTGTTTTCACTCTGTTTCTTGATATTTTGATGCCATATTAACTTGATGCTACCGAGAGATCCATGCATATTTTGGGATACTTGATAAGGGTGTTTTGTTCTACATGTCTTGCTCTATCCATCCATGCCCTTGTTTGCAATTATGGAGTGCCATAACTTGAGTCAATCGAGCTCTACTTTTGCTACCAAATGTTTCCTGGCAGATTGTTTACATGTTATTCAATTTTGCCAAGGTTGTTGTGGTTGATCCATGTATGCTATGATGTTGCTCTTGCCATGTATGTCTTCTATGCCATGTCTTCTTGATTTATGTATGCTTAGTTTACCATATAAGGCTCTGTAGTGAGTGCTTTGAGCTCTCAAACATGCCTACTTGTTATCTGTTTTTGACATGCCATGTTCTTTGAATCATTATGAAACTTGCGATATTGACATGGGTGTTACTATATTTTCTGATCCTTTTTGGCTTATGGTCAGTAAGGGACTTTTGTTCTATGCTTTGAGTAGATTCATGCCATGCCATGTTTTGCTATTATAAGTTCCTGTGGCATGTAGTTTTCTTGCTCTGAACATTACTACACGATCTTTATTTTGTCATGTCGGCTGATATTTTGTGCACTTTTGCCATGCTTGTTTGGACCTGTTATGATGTGATTTAGCCGTAGATCAGAGCTCATCTTTTGTCAAGCATCTTGAGTAGATCACTGCCATATACTTTGTTGGTACGTTTGGGTGCAGTAGCTTAATTTCTTGTTGCTTGCTAAGTGGCATCATCTTTGTTAATGGCGATTTGTGCCATTCTTGTTTTGCTTATGGATTTGCAAACCGTGCATCCGATTCCGTGATCTTTATATCGATTTCAACGAAATCATCTCATCTTTCAGCGGCATACTTGGTTTGCCAAGTTGATGCCTGGTTCATCATTCCCTTCGGGCGCATCGCATTGCATATCACATCTCGCATATCATGTCATGTTTTGCATCATGTTGCTTGTGCATTGCACGTGATTTATTGTGGTTCCTTTGTTTGTGTTCTTGCTTTGGGTAGAGCCGGAGGCGAGTGCGTGAGCGAGGAACCTGTTGAGAACGCTTACGAGGATCAAGTTTTCGACAACTCTGAGAACTTTGCAGGCAAGATGACCATACCCTCGAAATCACTTCTATCTTTGCTATGCTAGTTGCTCGCTCTTTTGCTATGACTATGCGGCGATGCCTATCACTTGCTATATCATGCCACTCATATTGCCATGTCAGCCCCTAACCATCCTTTCCTAGCAAACCGTTGATTGGCTATGTTACCGCTTTGCTCAGCCCCTCTTATAGCGTTGCTAGTTGCAGGTGAAGTTGAAGTTTGTTCCTTGTTGGAACATGGAGATGTTGTTCCTTGTTGGAACATGTTTACTTGTTGGGGATATCACAATATATATCTGCTATAATTAATGCATCTATATACTTGGTAAAGGGTGGAAGGCTCGGCCTTATGCACAGTGTTTTGTTCCTCTTGCCACCTAGTTTCCGTCATACGGTGTTATGTTCCTTGTTTTTGCGTCCCTTACGGTTGGGTGATTTATGGGACCCCCTTGACAGTTCACTTTGAATAAGACTCGCCCGGCAAGGCTCAACATTGGTTTTACCATTTGCCACCTAAGCCTTTTTTCCCGGGTTTCATGAGCCGAGGGTCATCTTTATTTAACCCCGGACCCGGTGCTCCTTGAGTCTGGCCGAACCAGCTACTGCGGGGCCACTGCAGAAACTTCGAGGCTTGGTTTTACTCGTAGCCTGTCTCATCCGGATGTGCCACGAGCGAGATATGTGCAGCTCCTGCTCGGGTTGTCGGCTGTCGGGTGGCTTTGCTGGTCTTGTTTTATTCTTTGTCAAATGTCTTGTAGTCCGGATTCGAGATTGATCGGGTCTTCGGTGAAGAATATCCTTAGTTGACCGTGAGAGCTTATAATGGGCTAAGTTAGGACACCCTGCGGGGTATTATCTTTGAAAGCCGTGCTTTGATTTATGAAGCGGATGGGAATTTGTTAATGTCGGTTGTAGAAAACCGAAGTTGACCTCATTTAAAATACACATCAACGGCGTGTGTAACCGTGATGGTCTCTTCTCGTGGTCAGGGAAGTGAACCGATGTTGGAGTTATGTCGGCGTAAGTAGTTCGGGATCACTTCTTGATCGCTACTAGCTTCACGACCGTGCTTTGCTCCTCTTCTCGCTCTCTTTTGCGATGTAGCCACCATATATGCTAGTCGCTTGCTGCAGCTCCACCTTACAACTCTGTCCTTCCTATAAGCTTAAATAGTCTTGATCTCGCGGGTGTGAGATGCTGAGTCCCGTGACTCACAGATTCTACCAAAACAGTTGCGAGTGCCGGCGATGCGGTCACGGTGGCGCACCCGAGCTCAAGTGGGAGTTCGGCGAGGCGTGGTGATTACTATGTGTCTTTCTGATGATCGTAGTGGTGCCCAGTTGGGACGATCGGGATACATGTAGCATTTGGGGTATCTTCTTTTATTTTGGTTCCGTGAGTGGGACCTTGAGTGTACTACGAATGATGGATGTTTATTTATGTATTGTGTGAAGTGGCGTATGGCGAACTATGTATCTCTTTCCGTTATGTATTACATGGGTTGTGTGAATATTACCTCACTTGCGACATTGCTTTCAATGCGGTTATGCCTCTAAGTCGTGCCTCGACCGTGGGAGATATAACCGCATCGAAGCGATCCAATCGATGTGCCCTTTAATATTTGTAAATAATGGCGCAAAGCCCGGTAGCCCCAGAGCCTTAATGTGAGCACGGGTGGCGAATGAGGATCGATATCTAGAGTAAAATCACAGTTATGTGTAATGATTCTATGTATCCAAGTACTTCACATTATTATTTTGACTCCATTGTGACCGTTTTATCGGTTGAAAGTGGCCCATCGTGGCTTCTACCCTTGGTAGATACTACGCGAGTGTTTCCATAATAACAAAGCAACCCTTAGCCGGCGTCTCGGTGCCGAAAAGCGGTTGTGTTAGCGAAGCGAGGCAACCAGATATATGGGCTTTATAACTTTACGCTTAGTCATAGGATCTTTAAGCTGGGAAGCTAGCTATGAGCCCCGGTTAGTGTTAGGAGGCGTTTGAGGTCAAGCCGTAAACGCTTGACCAATGTTATGAGCGGCCCGTCATTTAACATAGTCATCGGATCGTTGACGAGTTCGCTTATTGTGACGATCGGTTTTGGCTTTCTCCAGAGGTGCTTGACCATGCGGCTGAAAGCACAATCACGGTGGTCCTCCCTTTGCACACCTAGCGAACAAAGCGGGCGTAGGAGGTAAGCACGAGGGCAGACAGCCCAACTATTGACCGAAGACACAATTGAAACTGATGCATATATAGCAATATCCGAGAATATTTTGCGAATCCCTAAAGGTGTCGGCGTTGCAATGCGAGACTAATGCTGGAAGCGCACAAATATTTTGAAAGTGCCATAGGCTCGAAAAGCCAAAAACTTATTTAAAAGTTTAATGTCGAACTAGATCAAGTGTTGGTGCCAATCCAAAAATTGGACTTAAAAAATTGCTTCTATCGTGCTTTAACATGACACATCCTATCTCAAGACTTCAAGCGGGTCAGACTGTAAGCCCGACCTCCTTATCCCGAAGAAGTGCTTCTCGAGGCTAGTTTAGCAAACTACACTCGGCGGATTCTGAGAGAAGCAAGGCTATCCGGCTATTGACCACACACTTGCATCGAGAAAGGAGTGATAGAAAAAAGACTTTACAGCGACCAAGAAGAAAAACAGCTCATACTAATTTAAGAGCCCCCGTGACTTGGGTAAAAGAATTTTATGTATAATGATTGTATGTACGAAGTACTAATATCATATCTTTGTTCACCCGAACTTTAAAGCGTCTTAACCGACCGTCGGCTTCTCCCTCTTGGTCGAGGACGAAAGGTGTTATATACTCACGTGTCGAGAATATCAGCGGTGTTTACGATAACGAGCAATCAGGCCATAAGGCATATAACGACAAAAGCGGTCGGGGAGCTTATGCTATATTAACCCCACCGATGGTGAGACTTGTGCAATAGATTTTTGTACTCATGAGTTACATTGTTGTGCCGACCATAATTGAAAAAAATAAAGCGCTAGCTTCGGCTTCACCAGTCGAGGTCCGGCTCGGATGACCCGATCGTGACAATGCGTGAGGTGCTCCCTTTACTCCCTAGCGAACAATCGGGAGCGTGAGGGGTAAACACGCAGGCGAGAGCAACCCGACTTCGAATCGCTTAAGTCAACATGGTGCATATTGTGGCGTAATACACGAACAAGGAGCGAAGCCGTTACAAGTGTAATCATATGCAAGAGGAAAGGCTTCATAAAGGCCCCCAAGTGAGCTGGGGTATTTTAATTTGTCCATCACAAACAAAGTTTGGACAAGGAAAATTTTACAAGCAACTTTTTTCCAAAAAGTATAATGCTTAGTCGAGCGAACACAAGTTAAAAATTTAAAACTTTGAGCATGAAGGCAACTTAGCTGGTTAATGTGTTCGGTATTGATGGCGGTCCGAGCTTGATGTGGGACAAGGTTCCATCCCCAAGCCCGGTCAGAGGAGTGGCGAACAATGAGCTCGGCGCTCAGAAGTGGTGACATAGCACAGTCAATGCAGGCGGCGTGAGTGATGCGAAGTCCCGGCATGGGGTATTGAAGTGTTGGCGAAGCCCCGTCTAGCAGGTGGCGCCGAAGGTAATAGTCAGTGGATCATTTTCCTGCGCACAAAAATAGTGCAAACCGGAGATAATAGTAATAATAAAAAGCGTTGCATAATAAATAATTTATGCAAAGTGAGTAATGAAGAAAATATAGTGCAGCGCCAAAGTCAATGTCGATCTGGTGAGGCGTCGGCGCGATCTTGAAAGGCGTGGCAAAGCCTGAATTCACAGTCGGTCGAGTTTGGATCTGGCTTTCGCCGGACTATGTCACGGCCTGGCCAAACCACCATGCGACCGTCGTTAATGTGGCCCAATTGATAGACCTGGTTTATTTGTGTAGCAATCTGAAGGAAGGTGATCCCCAAAATTGGGACTCGATCCGCACACTCATTCTGATGGGCGATAAAGCGGCAACATGGCAATCTTGGCGAAGGTTAGCTTGCCAAGGCAAAGCCCTCGGTCCAGCTAATCGTGGCGAAGTTGGTTGGCTGGTGGCGCCAAAGTCACGGGTAGGTTGATGAAGAGATGATGAAGCCCCGGTCCGGCCGAGATGCCGAAGCCTCGATGTCGGCCGATGAGTCGAAGTAGGTCGGCGTGATGGACACCGGCTTGAAGAAGCAGCAGTGCGGCCCGCCCGATGCGAGGTCGTAATGTGGTCAATGCGGACATAGTTCGACCAGGAGTCTCTGACGGGAGGAGATTTCAATAAACAGCACATTGCCCAAGGGTGAGTCTTTGAAAGCTATTCAGCGGTGAACTCCATAATCGGTGCCCAATCAGATTCGATGAGGCGCGGATGCGCGATGTGATTGAGCCTATGGCGGAGACAAGTCGAGGTCGATGGCACAAACTTTATTGGAGGCGAAGTCGTGTTGGCTCTATAGCCGATGAATGTCGGCCTGCCTCGTGGCGAAGTCTATCCACCGTCCTCGAATGGCGCGATCGCTCGGATTGAGGGCTGAGTAGTTGCGGGTGTGATCTTAGAACACTGTCCGTGGCGAGCTAAATCATGCTCGTCGTGACCGTGCAGCGCACCTAGCATGGTTCAAATCCATCGAAGATCAAGTCTCCGCGGACGTCGGCGGTGTAGTTCAAGTTTCCGAACCTGACACGGTGGCCGGCGTAGCTCTCGATCTGCTCGGATAATGGCGAGTTGGCCCGTGGTGTGAAGCTGCGAATATGAAGATCTGTCGGGAAGGAAAACCTCACCTGGACGCATCGTTACCGATGATAGAAGGAGCCATCGAGCCTTATGGTGGCGACACGGTGGAACTCTCAATAAGCACCAATGTCGATTGTCAAAACCGGCGGATCTCGGGTAGGGGTACCGATCTCACATGCGTCTTAGGCTGATGGTAGCGAGGCAGGGGGACACAATGTTTACCGAGTTGGGCCCTCTCGATGGAGGTAATACCCTACTTCCTGCTTGATTGATCTTGATGATATAGTACTACAAGAGTAGATCTACCGAGATTGTAGAGGCTAAACCCTAAAGCCCGGCACATGTGGTATGATTGTTTGTATATCCCTATCGACTAGCCTTGGCCTCGGTTTATATAATGCACGAGGCCTAGGATAACAAAGTCCTAACGAATACACGGTGGGGAGGTCCTTGTCTTGATCACCAAGTCTTGTGGAATCTTCCTTGTATCTGCGGCTGTCCGGATGGCCCATGAGTATCTGACCATGGGGTCCTCGGCCCAATCTAACGGATCGGGAGATGGCGTGGTGAGTACCCCTAGTCAGGACACCGTCAGCGGGATGCTGAGATCCGGTCCTAAGCCGTGGATGAGAGGTCGATCTTTGTAATGGGCAGCAGCGTCGGGGTATCAGCTCCGTCATGGTGGAGGAGGGCGGTGACGGTGGATGGGGTGGCGGATGGAGGAGGTGGGGTGGAGAGGGTGTTTTGGTGCCCCAGATGCGAATGGGAAATGGAGGGAGAGAGAGGAAGGGAACCATGTCTTGAGCACGCTTGTCTCAAATCTGAGAGTTACAAACTTAGCCCCGTTTAAAATTTCCTACATCACAACAATATTAGTCGGTTGGGGATAGGGGCGGTAATCTCGCATACACCAAATATTTGCGAACGAGAGTTTGTTTTAGGCGCCCACCATGTATGAATCGGGGAGGAGTCGATTTGGCCGAGAGACAACGTGTTTTGGCGCCCACCATGTATGAATCCGGGTGAGGCGGTGATGTCACGTTTGAGTGAAATTACAAACCTACCCTATCGAAACCTATAGAAATCGAGCCGATAGGCTTCGTGTCGAGGATAGGCAGTAATTTCCATCTCAGATTTTTATTTGGCGGTTACTACAAGTTTCTGCTTCGTTCAAATTTTTGCAGAGCAAAAGTGCCCGTTTACCATGCCAACAATTGAATCCAGTTTGTATTATATTTTCTTGGGCAGGATCCATTTTCGATTGGAATAAAATTCTATATACATCATTTTTTTATATACTTTCAAAAGCACAACACCCTTTATACATAAATATGGTTTACAAATGGCATGATCTCAGATTCATAAGGATGTATCCATCTTAATTTGGATTTTCAAATATTTGAAACCACTTTATGTTGAAATCAATGTATGCATTCCCGCTAAGCATCTCTAATTAATGTGTGTTTCATGCGTTTTTTTACTTCTCAAACATGTATAATGTGTTTCACACATAACATATAGTGTAATCCCGTTTAGACATTAATTGCATATAAACCTTGCATTGTCTCTAATTAAAGAATCTATGGATCACTAATATTGATAAACTATATAACATTACCGTGTCCCCAAATTCAAATCAATATGCATGTTTGATACACCAATTTGCGTTATGATAATACCGATGTCGTGATCTCCGGTTTAAATATTTGAATCCCTTTAGTCAGGATATTAGTCTCGTATAGCTATCACTCATGCTTATATAGGAGTATCTCTCTAGACCTATACCGTTCATCGTCTCTCGGGTATCTC